>PVIA01011269.1:0-45618 GCA_004024845.1 Tonatia bakeri
TGAGTGCTGTGTCCTGGGCTGCAGATGTGCTCATGGATTCTGGGCAGTTGGGGTGAAATCAACAACTTTGCACTTGACCTCAGGGGCAATCCAAAGTAAACAAAGAGAAAGGAACAAGACATGTAACATCCCCAAAAGAAGCTATCATAATTGATTACATTTCACTTATCAGGAAACCACTCCAAGACTTTGGCTAATTTGAGACTCCCTGTTGTGGAAAAGAATCTCTTCCTCGACGGGGTGGTGTGATGCTTGCCAGCAGTAGCCAGGCGCCTGCCTGCTTTTCTCTACTCAGAGTCTAGGCTGCCTGCACCACATAATCTCTGATAGAGAAACAGGAAGGAAGGAAAGGCCACTTCTCAAGGTCTGACCGCAAACTCCCTTTCTCCTTAGTTCCAACTCAAGGTGAACCCCCACTTGACTCCTCCAGCAGGCAGCAAATCAGCCAATGCTCTCATTCTGAAGGGCTCTTGGCCTCCACTGGCCAGAATACAACTTCCTCCCCATGGTCATCTTGGCCTGAGTTTCAGTGGAACCCCCAGGAGATGCACCACCCCTGGGGAAATCACACGTAGGTCTCTCTGGCTTCTAAACATCCCTTTCAAAGACAGGGAAGGGCAGTGAATAAATTGTGAAGACAAGCAGTTTCTACTCAAGAAGCCTCCAGAAGCTCCCAGTGTCCCTCCTGCTTTGTGGCCTCTGTGACCACGCCCCTCCTGACCACTGTGAGCCGAAGTCTCCCAGTCTTGCTCTACTTTTCATGCTGGCCTCGCCCATGTGGCATCTGATACAGTTCCTGGTACCCTGCCTGCCCTGCTCTGCCAGGCCGTGGAGCTGTGCCCCGTGTGGTGTCCTGGAAGACCTGGGACATCCTCTTTCTTAGAAACATGGTTCACCATCTAGGGCAAAAGAATCTTTCTTTACCACTGGGCGAAGGGGGGTCAAACTGTCTGCAGCTTCTTGCACTGATGAGAGAACAGGAGAAGTCCTCAAGTTTCTCAACTTCCTGGCTTTCTCTGAGGAAGAAGGCCTAAGGCTCCAGCCCTTTCCTTTCACTGCTGTTCTCTCAGCCCCAGGACAAAGCTGGCTTCCTCTGGAGTACTTCTGTATTTCATAGACACTAAACACACTGATTCACTGCCCTATGGGGGAGGCCACTGTGAAGGTCATGGGGAGCCAGACTTTGGAACTTTATCCCGCAATAGCCGATATTTATTGCTGGACTCATTGTGTGTACTTACTAAGTGCTTTCCATGCATCTCATTTAATTCTCACGACTCTCCGAGGCAGCCGCTAGAATGAACCAGTTTTACAGCTGGGAGAACTGTGCCTTTGGATACATAGTTAGGAAGCGGTTGAGCCATGATTCAGCCCCCGGCAGCTGGTCTCCAGAGGCCCCACCCTAAGTAGCTGTGTTGTACCAGGATTTCTTGCCCAAGTCACCAGAATGCAGACTCTCAACTCCAGCTCCCTGCTTTAGTCTCCTTTTCTCATGGTCCCAGCCCCTAGCACCACCCTGAAAAGGACTCCAGGGATTTGGGTTGGGGACTCAGTTATCACCTGAACTGAGACGTGTTCATTTCCCCTCCTCTGCTCTGCCTCACATTGAGTTTTATGAACAGTCTGAGCCAGCGCTACCCACCGGAAGTGTAAGGAGAGCCACAGAGGCAAGCCTCACGTGTACCATCTCAAGCTTTCTGCCGCACTGCTCTTAACAGGGCAAAAAGGAGGGGAGTTAATTTTGATAATATACTGCGTTTAACCTAATATCCAAGACGTGATCAGATCAACATACATTCAATATAAAAATTATTGATGAGATAACTTACCGTGTTTCATTGGTACTAAACCTTTAAAATCTGGTGTGTGGTGTACACTCAGGGCACACCGTCAGGCACACTGGCTGCGCGTCGAGTACTGAGTGGGCGCACGAGGCTACGGGCTCCCCTACGCGACAGCGGAACTGAGCCGCACCTGGAGCGGGTCTGCGTTCCCCCGTGTGGGCTTGCAGCGCAGAGCCCAGCCTGTGGGGGGAGGGCGGCGCACGCATTACCCCGCCTCCTGGCTTCGGCTTTTCCTCCTTCTCCGGCCGACTTCTTCTTCACCTCGTACCTTATTACATCCGTCCTCCCTTTTTCGGGTGCTTGGAAGGTGACATCTACAAGGCCCAAGTAGCTCACGTTTCCAGAACTACAACTAGACCCCTGCCCTGTAGACCCTTCGCCCAGCCCTTTCCTGGGGTCTGCAGAGTGACTTTGCACTAGCTAGACCCACGGGCCGCAGAAAACCCTTATCGATGGGCCGTATTAATGTCAGAGAATGTATAGCGTGTTCTATCAAAAGAACATTGGGAAGCTATCCATGAGCTGGTTTCTTATCCCAGAAGGGCTGTATTGCTCGTGTTAAGGACCTGCTTTCCTACCTCCGGTGAGTATATGTGATCGAGGTTAAATCTCATACTTACACTGGGCAGTGGTTTTTAATCAGGCAGTTTATCAGAATTACACCTCTGAAGAGATTTCTCAGAACATCTTCTGCCCCGAGAGCCTAGCATTGATTAAAATCCCAGCACCAGGGATGTGTACGTTCTGATGCTGACGCTGTGCCCCTTGCAGACCCTGCAACCACCTTCCCCATCAAGGGCCTCCACATGGTGGCTTTTCGGAGAGACTGCGTCCCAATGCGCAGCCCCGAGATGAACGTTGGCAGGACCAAAACAGTCAAACTTCCGGCACTCTAGCTCCTCGATTCCCTGCCTTTGCAGAGCAGCCCTCCTGCCAGTTAATGCACAAGGGCCCTGCCTTAACTCCCTCTGCCGGATGGTCCTCCTGGATTCCTCCGCCACCAGTTCTTTGCCCCTGTATTTCAGTGGAGGTGTCTGTCTGAGGCGCAGCGATAACTACACACATGCAGCAAATTGAAGGATGGAGCCCAAGTGGAAGCAGGGTGTCCCACATCTTATCAATTCACCGGAGAACAGTGTCTCTCTCTGTAGAGGTAACTCTGTTATGCACATAAATGAGAGTTAGGACATCTCTGCCCTGCTTCTCCCAGCAGAAAGGGCTCTGCAGCGACGCAGCCGCCTGCTCTGCTGCAACATGCGCCATAAATTTGCTTTTAAAAGACATTCTCTTACAATACTGTCAATGGCCCTTGCATTAAAAATGAGAAAAATATGGAAACATGCATTAAAATATTCGGAAATAAATGGCTTCTCTATTACATAAAAGCTCTCATGTGTCTCGAAGGTACTGAGAATAGAATAATTTATCGTAAATGAGATTATTATTGCTGGGAAAAGGTCTATTTTAACGCCAGTTTTCTTGGAGATTAAACCAAACCCTAACAGTCCACTGGGGGGTGTTCACAAACGTGGAAGTCAAATGCTTAAAAGCTTTAAGTGGGAAATATATGCCAATACAGCAATCTTGGGGGAGAGAGAACAGGTTCTGTTTGTTCTTATCTTGGGGGAGGGGCCAGGGGCTCAGCTCCAGGGTCCAGAAGGGAAAAATGAGGATAATGACTTCTCTGAAAGCAGGGCGAAGATCCGCTGGGCCTTGGGGGTTTGAATGGTGGAGTCGGAACCTCAGCCTCGGGGCCTCCAGGGTCGCCGGCAGCTGGGTGGTGTCCAGTGTCAGGGATGCGCTCTGCAAAACAAACATTGTCTTGAGAAAATGTTATCCTGTTGTTCTTTTGGGTGCGTGTTTCGCAAGAAGATAAATGGGGCCTCAGAAGGAAACGTGCAGACCCAGAGTTAAGGAAGAAAGTGAATTGTGTTTTCTAATATGGACAGAGAATAGGGTGTTTTGATTCACGTGCACAAAAGATGTATGGCCGAGTTTTGGAGACTCGTATCCAATGTATTTCTCACGAAAATCACAGGGACTCTTATTTGATCTTTCAGGGTCAGCTTTATAAATATTAATGACCATGGTACAGGAACCAAGCCGAGAGTCAGTGATCAGAATGCCACTGACTCCAGCTTTCATGGGACATGGTTTTAATGATCCCGGGGGGAGAAAAACAAGCTTTTGCACTAACCCAGGCTGTCTGATGACTCAAGCGAGGTGAGAAGAAAGCGATTTTGCTACCCATGTGACTTCCACAGAGGACTGGGCCCCTAGGGATGGTGTTTCGCATTCCCTACACTTACCGCAGCTTAATTTCATAGTCCACACAGGGATAGTGGGTGAAAGGAGTCCCGTTTGGAGCTCTCCCTCCCATCCCATTTTCAGTGCCTTCTGAGCTCTCTTTATCCCAGGTCCTTTTGTATCTTTGTTTCTGTTCTGTGCCCTGCCACTCTTCTGGAAAGATCCATGGACCTGAGTACTAAAGTTGTCCTGACTGTCTTTTGTTCAGAGGGACAGAGGGGTGGGGGTTGGCCAGCCAGGGTCCAGGGCTGGAAGAGAGGCGCTAACAGGAAGGAGGTTTGCCATAAGGGTCTCCCAGGATGGATGCCTTGGCAGTGGATTCAAGTCCTTGGATGTCTGCACTGGGGTCAGAGCAAGAGCCAACCCTTATTAAGCACTTGGTGTGTGCCAGGATCTGTGTGTGCATTATTCCCCTTAATCCTTATGCAACCCTGAGAAGGAGGCACTGTTATCTCTGTTCTGAAGATGAGGGCTAAGGCTTAGCAAGGCGAGGTGACTTGCCAATTCCACACATCAGCTGAGTGGGTGGTCCACATCGTGTCTTATCACAGAGCCTGAACTCAAGACTACTCTGCCTACCCCGCCCCTCTCTTAGGTATAGCTTCCTTCCCTGCCTCTATCTTCTTGATCTCTCTCCCTTTTAAGATGATGGAGACTTTAGAAAATGTGTTCATATCATCTCTGAAGAGCAGCCTGGTAGTCCCCAGACCAAGTCTTACAGAGCCCCAATTCTCAGCATTGTGTAGCCACCAGCTCACTGAATCAGAGAGCCAGTGGGCCCCCAGGCCTCAGTTTTGCCATCTGTAAAATGAGGGAGTTGGATGAGATGGTCTCTGAGGAGGATTTGGCCTCTGACAGTGGGTGGTTGTCTGCGGTCTGAGAGGGGCTGTGCAACATGACTTACGTAGGGGTCCCCCCCTGGGCTCTGAGCGCCAGGAGGACAATACCCCTGACTGCAAAGACTAGATTGCCAATTCTAAATGAGCACACCCATCATCTGAACCAGTAGGTGACAATGCATCTAATAACAGTGACACTAAATCTGTCCCAGAAATTCAACAACGTGGAAAACATGGTGGACAAACCTGGACCTGCCCTCTTGTGGACTGTGAGGAACATCAGGAATGTCTTTATTTCTATCCCTCTCTCTCTCCTTCGACACCCAGACCCCGCACTGCTCCCCTGCCCCAAGCTCCAACAAGCAAGACAGAGCTGAGGGCAGTGTTTCTGTCCTGTTATCAAAGCACTCCTAGGATTCTGGTTGGTATAGCCGATTTGCATAGTATTCATGTCACTTTCTGTTAAGTGGTTCCAAGTCTGGTCTGTAAAAATAAGAAATTGCAGCAAATCAGTGCGGACAGGGCCACTGCATTCCCATTTGGAGCAGACACACCCAGAGGAAGTGTGTTTTTTAGCCAGGCCATGGCAACCCTACCCACTTGAGGAGAGAGAAAACATAATTAAGCAAATTTGCTATGGCGAGAAGCCTGACTTTCCTCCGTTTAATGGGAATACAGTACACAGAAGGGAGCAGTGCCAAATAGTATGTGATTTCTAGACTCTTGTGTTTAATAATTAATCCTTGTTTTCCTTCCATTCTTCCCCACCCCCTCAACTCTTTCTCCTACTCAAGTGCAGAGCTTTGATATCCTCTCAGCAATTAGAGTATCTTGAGTTGTTTACATAACCAGAGAGTAAGGCTACTCTTAAGAAAACTGGGCAAAGAAAATAATCGTCATGACAGGAAGACCAGAAATGTGTGCCTTGGGGTTAGGTGCTCAGATCCAGCATCAGCAGCCTCAGAGGGTTTGGGGTAGGAGAAGTTGGCTGAGCACTCCTTGCAAAACTGGATTAAGCGAAAGCAGATGGTAAATGACACCTGGCCTCCTCTCTGAAAGCAATCTGCTGTGCTCATGAGATAAGATAAAACTCTAACACAAATAATATTGATTTTGTTTCTCCTCGTCTGTGTTTGCTTGCTCAGCTGGATTCTTAGTTTTGTGCAATTGATGCTGGTTCAGCCTGAGATTTTCTAGGTGGAAAGTTGTTGCATCTTTTTACACAGTAGGTCTTGTGTGTGGAGTGGATGTAGCCCAACCCGCTGCCTCTCCTTACTCCTCTCCCTGCCCCCCACCTTCTCTGATGAGCCTGCCAGACTCTCAGGCAAGATGAGCCATCACTTCAATCAGCCATTATTCAAAGTGGGTTGCAATGAGTGCCCACAGTGAGCTGGCATCAGCCTTGAGTTGCTAATCATGGAAGAGCAGATGGGGGTGTGTAGGGGAGGAAGGCTATGCAGACAGGTAGATTCGAGGTATTTCCTGGGTGAGGCGGGTGGTGAGAGGACTGGACAGTGGCAGGGGTAGCAGAGGGTCAGTCTGGGTCAGTGGCTCATAACCTTCTTGGGTATAGAAGAATTGGCCAAGCTGCTTGTGAGAATGCAGAGTTCTGGGTCTCAGCTCCAGAGATTCTGACTCAGCCCATGTGGGCAGAGTCTCAGATAATTCTGATGCAGGTGACCTGGGATCAGCAATACCGCAAAGCACAATGGAATGCCTCCCAAGACGGAAAGGTCCAAGAGAAGGAAAAGGAGTGGAGAAGGGAAGTCTAAGGTACATGGGACAGCATGAAGTAGGTCTTTGGAGAGAAGTTCAGGTTCTAATCTCAGCACCCTTCTCAAGCTGCTTGAGCATTCTTCCTTCATGTGTAAAATGGGGGAATGAGGGTGATAGTAGGTGAGGTACAGCAAGTTCTCACTTAGAACAGGGCTGTGTGTTTTTGTGGATTGCCTCCTCTGAACCTCACAAGGATATGTGTGATGAGACCAAGGACGGACTGAGCATGTAACTTGCCTAAACGGCCTCACCACTAACAGGTGTTGGAGCCGGAAGTCTGAGTTGGGGTACGTCGGTGAGAAAATGGAAAGGAAATATCTGACCCCCACCTGACACATGGGGAAGAAAGAAAAAGGTGGGGTGGGGGGCTGGAGGGAAGCGTCTGCAGTTTAAGTAGAACCTCTCTTGGGGAGAATCAACCTGGACCTCAACAAGGAATGTGGCAAGAGCCACAGTTTCTAGAGCAGACAGTGAAAGCCAACCAGGAAAACGATTAGTCTGAGTTCCTCTCTTCCTTTTCTAGGGGTCTCCTTGCCATGGTTCTTAAAATATCCCAGATCCACAAATAAGAATGACTGACAATTTCCCATCATGAGAATCTGCAAATAAAATCTGTGATGTATCAGCACTCCCCACCCCGCCCCCCACCCTGTAGACCTAAATATACATTTCCTTCTGAAAGGAAGAGGACCATTTCCTACTGGGAAAGGTAGGCAGGAGACCCGGGAAGAGCCCAACTTTAAAAAGAGGAAAGAAAAGCTCCAACTCCCTGGCTGTAGGCAGAACTCCCCTGTTGAAAATCTGTATCTCAGGAGGTAAGACCCTCCACGTTAGGTCTTCTCTTTAAGGTAGACAAACCTGAGTTTGGGAGGGAGGCAGTTGAGCTCACTTTGCGGTTTCAATTTCTTTCCCATTCAATTCTATTCCCTTCCACATAATTCGATAAGGAAGGAACTGGTAGGCCGGGGAACTGCGTGAGGTGCTGGGAGACAGAAATGGAAGAAACGCACTTGTCTCGGCTCTTCAGGATCGGCCTGGAAATGGGGCTTGTTGAGTGGAGGTCCCCCTCTTTTTTTTTTGACAAAGTGGGGTCAGAGAAGACAAAAAGGCCACCAACAACCAGGATCCCCAAACTGGATGCAAACTTTGGTGACGAGGAAGAAGGGGGGTTAAACAAGGGGACACGCGAAGACTTCCCTCTAAGAGGACCATCTGGTTGCAACCCCAGGAGGGTTGCTTCCCACTGAGACAGCGGAACTTGAGAGTGTGTAGTGTCCTTTCACAGACATGCTTTTCTTCACCCTTAAACGCACCCATGTTATCAGCACCTTGATTTTGCAGATGAAGGTGCTAACGTTCAGTCAGGACTTGCCCAGGGTCTTGAGGTTTTCACGTGATGGACACGGGCCATGAAACTCCTGTCTTCTGTCTCCAAACCCAGCATTCTTTCTGCTCTGTCACAATCTCTGTGAACACCTTGCATTCATAGAACCTCTTGCCCCACTGAAAGTACTTTATATTATATTGTCCTGTGCTGTCCCAACTTCACACAGACTTCTTTCATATTTTGCTTAAACCCTCCACCAAGCATAATGTAGCCTTAGAAACTGTGGTTTTCATTGTTAGCTTGTTACTTAACAAAGCCTTCATTTCCTCGCCTTTAAAAACTGGGTCTGGATTGGGTCGTGTCTGGCATTGTTTAAGTTCCAGCATTCTGCGATCCTGAAATCTGTTATTACATCAGTTCACACTCCTTTTTTTTTTTTTAGTTTTCCAAAAATCACATTTTGAGAAATGGTATTCATGCCAAATTCATTAGAGTTTGAAAACAGAGCTATATTTCAGCTCTTTGGAAGCCAAAAATGAACTCTGATATTTTTGTGGATGTGAGAGTTCTTTCAGCCAGGCCAACTTGACTTCAAACATCTGAGTGGTCTGCCTCCAGGTATCATAAAATTGTCTCGTTTAGGCTTGGAATTCCATTTTAGAGAAACTCTATTCTCTTAGATGTTGCAGTTCGGCGCCGAAAAGTTGCAGAGAACTCTGGTGGAATGATATTTGCTAGATGGGCTGAGAGCCAACTATTGTTCTTGCTGATTCTCAGTAGAGAAGGGAGAAGTATTTACTAACTATCCCTGGAATCTCTGTCAATTAGCTTGGAATCCAAGGGATTTTCCTGATGTGTTTTGTGGAAGTCATCTAATCTGGGAGGCCCGAGTGACAGTCCTTAACCCTGCAGTGGAAGGTAGAACGGCTCAGAAGACCGGCTGAGGGGGCACGTCCCACACCATTTTAATCAGTCAGGTGGTGGCTCAGCTGTTTGACACCATGGATGACGCGGGTGCAGTTTTAGACCTGGTCCACACAGAAGGGCTTGCAGTCTTCCAGCCTTGGTGTCTAGGCCCAACCTCGACCAAGTATCTCTTACAATTTCTATGGGTGGTGGCCCAAATCTGTGTTTGACTGAGTGTCCAAGTGATACCCAAATGTGCTGTAGATTGATAATCACTGCCATATACTCTTCTGAGGGAAACAGTTTCTAGGCACACAGAAAACAGTTATCACAATGAAATCCCATACCTTGTGGAGCAATAGGGAGTAAAGCAGCAGGTGCGTGACCAGCTCCATGGAGTCTGTGGCTTAGTGGAGAGGCTTGCTGGGAAGACTTCTGAGGACCACCCCCCTCACTTTCAAGTCCCTATGAGACAAGATGCACCAAAGAGGCCAGGAACGAGGTAGACAGGAGAGTGGAGGGTGGGTACCAGTGGATGGTGGTGGGGGATCACGTGGATGCAACAGAATCCAAGCTTGGCCTTGAGAAAAGGAGAGACCGTGGATGGCTAACATTGACTGAAGAAGCATTCAACTTTAAAAAGCAATTTAAAATGTTTTTTGATACTTTATAGGCTGTGGCATATATATTAATAAGACATTCTGTTATGTAGCAGTTTCACAGACCTTACACACTAGTTGTTGGGGGATGATAGGGGGCTTGAAGAGGGTAAAGCATTAGGCAGCAAATCACTCTCCCCCATGGTAAAGGGAAGCAACAAAGGGAACAGCTGGAAATGCCGACAGGGATCTACAAAGTCTCAAGCAAGGGCCACATCACTCACTGTGACGTGAGGGAGAACACAGGGGGCCCCCTGGGATAGTGCACAAGTGGGAAGGCTGGAAACAGCTCAGCTTTGGGGTTCGGAGGAGGCTGCACAAAATGAACAGGGAAGGGAAGGGAGTGAGAGGTCTCCCTCTTGGGGAGTCCAGGTTGGGAGGGGGAGGGAGGTTTCAGAAGGGGCTTGCAGTTCTCTTCCCAGTTTGGCTGTGGGTTAGAATTCAGAGTTGCCACTGTCTTCCAAGACTGTGGTCCCTTGCTTAAGTGATGCTGAGGCCTATGGAGGGACAAGCCTTGTAGGCTTCAAGGTGAGACCAGCCCCAGGCGCAGTGTGCACAGACCCAGCGTTGGGGACGGGTGGGCATGATACTGAGCAGTCCTTGGCCTGCCCACAAGCCTCTCTCCATGAGTTCCAATGGTCGCCCTATGTATCATTTATCTCTGGCTCCTAATTTGCAAAAGTGAGCCAAATGTTAATTAACACCAAAGGTTAAGCAGTTGCTTGACCTCCTGGTTGGGCAGAGCAGGCAGGGCAGGAGCTGCAGGGGGAGGAGGAAGGCCCGGGATCCCTGCTGGCCTCTGCTTACGGGAAGCGCCTTCCGCTCACCGAGCCCCAGCCTCACCGTGAGATGTGCAGGGTGTGATTGTGGGCCTGGCGGTGCATGGGAACACACTGTGGCTTTGTTTGGGCTTGTGGGGAGTTTTTGGTGCATTTTTTTTTGCCTTCAACCCCCTATAAAAGTATTTGGGGATTCATTGATGCTGACTCCACATTCCTCACCTCCAGCCCACACTTTCTCTTCCTTGAATATGTGTGTGGTTTCTCAGTAGCCCTCGCTGCCCCCGTGTGCCCGCTCCTGCTCACTTTCCACAGACCAGATGTGTCTAAACAAGTTGCCACTATTGCACCAGCCTAGGCTTCCCTCCTGAACATGAACTAGAGTTGGGGAATGTTGGTTCCTGGAAGCTCACAAGGATTCTTCTAAACCAGCAGGACATGTTTATTTTATTATTAAAAAAAATTTTTTTTTTCATTGAAAGCGGGACACTGCTCACATTCAGAGACTCACTAATTCTTTCAAGTCCATGGAGTTGCGCAGTGCTGGAACCGGGTGCCCTAGCGAAGCCCGTGGCCCTCTGCCAGTGCCTGGCTCTGGCTGGGGCGCTCACTCTTGTCATCGGGAGGGACCACCTGGACCGGCCTTACCCTCAGACTCAGCAGGAGTCCGGGTAATGGATTTTGAGCTTCTGTTTTCAGGGATAAAAGAGATACGTGTTTGGAATCTTGTATTTAGATTTAGCTAAAACTGGCACCAATTTTGGTCTCTGTCACCATGCACATGGGACAGCTTGAGGGAACTGCTGCCCTCGGTGTTCACAGACCTCCCTCCCCTGACCACACCCGTAGCTTCTCCTGCTTTCTTCCCCAGAGCCCAGGCCTGGGGCCCCGCCCATCACCCAGCTCCACAGAAACACACACAGGCCGCAGAGCATCCCGCTTCCGAGCGTCTAGGAGGAAAACATGCCCGGGTGGAGCAGATCGCTTTAAAGGGACAGAGGCTTGGGGGAACCACAGATCGAGTTTCCTCTGCTTTCCAAACAGTCACATGTCAGTGTGCTCTCCTCATGTTTGTTCTGCCTTTGTCTACAGTCAGTTCAACAAACGTGTGTCCTAAGTGACTGTGACATGCAAGGTGCCAGATGCTGACACGAATCCCTTCATTCATATTTCACTTTCTGGTTTTCCAGACAGTTCACTATCTATGGTCTCGGGGGATTTCCCTCTGTGGCTGAACAGGTGCTAACAGCCTCATGTTAAGAGGAGCTTGTGGAGGCTGGTGACAGGTGCCTGAAGCCACATACCCAGGAAAAGGTACAGTAGGGATGCTACCCATGTGTTTTGACCGTGGTCCCTGAGGATCACAGCCCCTTACAGGTCGAAACCTGAGCTCTGAAGAGAGTCACTGCAACAGGTCCTTCGAAACTGGCAGCAGTCAAGGTGAGACGAGACGTGGACAGTGACTCAGGGCTGAGTGCCTGCCGTGCCCACTGCCCCTTCCACGTGCCCGGAGCTGACAGCGGCAGCTGAGCGGCAGGTTTGCCTCAGTGCAGGGCGAAGAGCTGGCCCAGCTGCCCAGTGGCTGTGTGACTTGAGCCACCTATTTAACCTCTCTGTGCCTCAGCTTCCCATCAGTAATATGGGAATAATAAAAACTCTCACTTCACATGGTTACAAACATGAAATGAATTGATGTCAGTATAGTCTTAGAATAGTGCCTGGCATACTGTAAATGCCCGGTACATGCTGGCTCCATAAATAAAAACCCTGGTGATCAACGGATCCAGTCTCCCCTTAGATCCAGCCCTCTCCCCTGCAGATTGGGAAACCAAGGTCCAGAGAGGGCACTCAACTGCCTAGAGTGACTCGGTTCATGTGCCTGGCTCACCTGACCTTCTGAATCGTCCTTTTCTCTCTCCAATTGAAGGCCTGGCCTCCTGGCCCTTGGAAAGTTGGCTGAGGACACTTGCTGACCTGACTTTGTGCTTATTCTGGACCCAGCTCTGGAGGCTCTAGTGGCCTGTGGGCCCCTCTGGAAGTAGGGGTTCTGTTTGTTCCTGCTGGACCAGTGACACCTCACAGAGGGAGGAGGGCTCTGGATCTTTCTACCCACTTTCAGCCTTGCTGCTCATAAGCACTAAGGTGATCCACTCTACTCTTAGCAAAACAGGCACAAATTCCAAAGGCATCCTAGGTGGCTTCAAAGTTCTGGGGTAGACCCAGAAACTTAACAGACCCCCTGAGTTCTTGGGTCAATTGGTTCAAAACAGGAATAGCTGTACATAGCTATGCCCCGTGTCTTTCTTCCTTTGTGAGAGATGCCCCGTGTCAGATACACATCCATCAGTTTTAAAAGTAGCGGTTTTGGGGGTGGTTGGTTAAGAGCCTGTATATGCTTATGAAAATGCTGGAGCCAGACTATTGATGATAATGACAGCCACTGTCACTGTTCATTATGAGCTGAGTATCCCATTGACCTGCTCTACAGATGAGGATCTCGGGGCTCAGAGATGTGAACTACTTGCCTGTGATTACACACTTAGAACGTGGCAGAGCAGAGCATCCAAATGCAGGCTAATGCCCCAGCCAGGACCCCTGCTCTCCACACTGCACTCTGTAAATGGACCACGTGAAATCTACAGTGAGCATACAGGGAGGAGACCCAAGACCTTGCACATCAGTGCAATCTGAGATGTGCAAGGTGGAGGCAAGTTACAGAGCATGAAAAAGAAAAGGAGGCCCATTAAGAATCCAAATGGTGAGGAAGCACATTGCAAGAGCAAATGTAAAAAATCCAGGCAACAGAGGGACTGTAATATAGAAGGTGAGTGACAGGAGAAACCCAGGACACATGTCCTCTGCCTCTGCCTCATAAAGAGCTCAGGAACCAATTTTATCTTCACAAGTCATTGCTGGCTGCAGCCAACTGTTTGCATAGTGGGCTGATGGAAATATGTTATTGCTTTATGGATGCCATAAAATAAACATGATTAAAGGCCGGGAGGGCACTCGTGCTCTGGCAAAGGAAGTTGTAATGTGGGAGCCAGGGCTTTCTCTGCACGAGGTCGTTTAATCAGAGAAGAGCAGTCTGCTTCCCAGGCTTGTGCTGGGAATACCACATAAGAATGGATGGCGGATAAGAGGTTTCAAAGAGTCAAGATCTAAAAATGAGATGGAGGTGATTCATTGGGGGTGGGAGGCAGAGATGGAGAGGCATTAGTGGCTCAAAGTATGTGGGCTCTCTTAAAGGGGACAGATGTAGGGTCTGAGACACACTGGAAATAGATGAAAGAAATCTTGAGCATGTTAAGATGATAATGTTTCCAAAAGTAATTAGGACAGCATATTGCTTTCCCAGGAAAAGAAAATTCCAGAAGAAGGCAATGTCAGGACTTAGGGGATTGAAGCTGAGATAGGGCCATGGGTCCACTGCGGGGAGAAAGGGAGAAGCAAGACACTTAGAGAACTGGTATTCACAAATGGAGGGAACGAATGATGGGTCCCATTAATCCTGAGCTATGGAAGAGCTGCTTTCCCTGAGAAAAATGCACATCGGATCCACAAATATTAACAGTCAAGAACTGCACTGGGTGCTCGGGGCTCGAGGAGGGAGTGAGCAGGAATAATGCTACAAAAATAAGTAAGATAAACTCCTGCTATCCTCATTAAGGAGTCTGTACCCTCATGAGATAGTGCTATCAACATCTCACTCTATACCATGATACAGAATAGCATAAATGTAAAATGTGGTCACTAAAATAGGAGTTTGGACCCTAAGTGGGGGAGTAATGGGGCTCATAACATGCTGGGGACATAGAGAGAATCAAGGAAGTTTTCATAGAGGAAGAGGCATTTCAGATGGATCTTGAAGGATGAGGATTGTGTGAAAGAAGGGGATGCAAGACTTTGTTGCATGCCTTCTTAGGAGCAGCCTGGAGGTGGGAGAGCCCAGGGCATTTTGGTTGAGGTGCGGGACTGGAAATCCAGAATGGCCGGGTCCAAGGCTCTTTGGAGGTTTTAAGGGAAACCAGGGCATGTGGCATTTTGGAACCATGTTGAGGTTTTGCTCAATAGGCTAAAGTTTCTTAACCAGTTTTCTGCCTCCACACCATTTATGAACACAATATAAATTCCCGGCTTTTAATAGGCACTGGCCCTCTGAGGGATCATATCAGAACTGGAAGGAGGAAGATGGTGGCATCTGAGCCAGGGGGTGAAATGACCAGGATGGAGACTTGTCAGTGATGATGGTTGTCCAGGTAGAGATGATGAGGGCCGGAACTCACCTGCAGTGTGTCGAGGTAGAAATGACTGGGCTTCCCTCATTTTTGCCTTCACTGAACACCAACAGTGGGCCGGGCACTATGTCTGTTATTAGGGATACAAATATTAAACCCCAAGACCTACCACACACTGCTCATCATCAATGAGGCCAGTAAACCAACACCAAGCCATGTAGGGACCATGACAGAGGCAACAGACAGACCTGCAGAAGCACAGGGAAGAGGTGTTTAATTACATATCATCTCGAAAAAGGCTTCCTGAAATAAATAAGCTTGAGCTGAGGCTAGATTAAGTAAGCACTGCCCAGCTGGAAAAGCAGAAGATAGGATGAGGAGGGAGAGGAGAGAACAGGATAGTGTGTACAAACACACAATGGCACGGAATGGCTTTCGACCTAAGAGGAAGAGCAAATATCTAGGCCAAAAATGGAAAGTAGTTGCTATCTATTGAGCTGGGCTCAATCTCAGTAAATTAGCATATGTGACTGCACATGAGAGTCATGGGTTGTACGTAGCATGGGCTAGAGGGCCATGGCCAAAGTTGAAAGAAGACTGTCAAATCAAGGACTTTGGATGTTAAATGAAAAAATGCTGTAAACCAGATTTGTGTTTTAGATTGTTCTGGCAGCAGAATGAAGGATGGATGGAAGGTACACAATTCAGGAAGCAGGCAAACAAGTTAGGCAGCAGTGAGGTCATGGGAATAGCAAAGGGGGCAGATATGAGAAAGCGTGAATGGGAGCCATAGTCACAAGTGGTGATGGATCACCTGGCAGAGGAAGGAGGAACCTAGGAGGATCCGGGTTTCTTCTCTGATGGTTGTGGTTGACAGTGATATAATTCACAGAGTGAGAAAATGAAGCAAGACAGGTTCGGATTTGGGGGACAGCAGGCTGGAAATGAGAGGTGATGGGTTCTGTTCCAAACCTACAGAGGAGGAATTGTCTGGGAGCGATTTCTAGTAAACAGTTGTACACACAGTTCTAGAGCCAACAAGAGAAGCCTTGGCTGAAGGTCTAGAATTGGGAGTCACCCTCCTATGTCAGCGGTCAAAGCCAAGTGGGTGGGTCAGATCACTCACCCTCATGTGAAGGGAGAAGAGGGCCAAGGACAAGTACTCGGGCAGCAGTCACATGTCAGGGATGGGCAGAAGAAGAGGCCACTTTGAAGGGGACCAAGAAGGAGGAATCTGAGGGGTAGGGGAAAACCAGGAGCAGGGTGCCTAGAAAAGGAAGGACTTTCCAATAAGGAGGGAGTGGTCAACAGCACTAGATTAGTCAGGAATCTGGTAACAAGCAAGAGAGGGCTCAGCCAGCCCTCGATGCGTGGGCCTTCAGATATCAGAGGTGAAGAAATGAAACATAGTCCTACGTTGTCAACACTGCATAAGGAAAAACATAAAAATGATAAAGGAAGATGTGATACTGTGATTTAGAGTAAGAAACCTATTTTTGGTCTTTATCCCATTTCTGACAGAAAGTTCCTCAAACCCCTAGAAAATTGATAACAGTGATATTCGTAACAAACTTCTTTCAATTGCACCTGAGTTTAGGTAATCAGGAGACTTCTGGAAAGCCCCTAAGGATGGGGGCTGGTTGCCAGGAAAACCAACTCTGTGATTCAGGGTTGTAACTTTCAGCCTTACCCCAAACCTGTGGGGTGAGGGTTGGGAGAGACGGCTGGAGGTTGAGCACATCACCAATGACCAATGATGTGATCGATCTTGCCTGGGTAGAGAAGCCTCCATAAAAACCCAAAGCACCAGACTTGGGGCGATTCCAGGCTGGGGAACCAGAGCACTGCCATGTGCCATTGTGCTGGGCCCAAGTGCCACAGGAGAGATGCTCTTCTGTCCGGACCTTCCCCTGTGGCTTCCTCGGGCTGTTGATTTGTATCCTTTAATATCCTTTGTAACAAACTGGTCATCTAATGAGTAAATGGGTTTCCTGAGTTCTGAGAGCCACGCTAGCAAATCAATCGAAACCAGAGTGGGTCTTGGAACCTCTGACTTATAGTCAGCCCACCGGCAGGACAGGTGACCACCTAGACATGCAGGTGGCATCTGCAGTGGAGGAGGGGGCAATCTTGCGGGACTGAGCCCCTAATCTGTGGGATCTGATGCTGTCAGATGTTGTTGGAACTGAGTTGAATTGTGGGACACCCAGCTGATGTCAGAAAGTTGCTTGGTGGTGTGAGGGGAAAACCGACCCATGGGAATTAGTGAGCAGAATCAGCAAAGTCCAGTTTAATGGCCTAGGAAATAAGGCACCATGGGACAGGCAGAGGAGAATGCTGTAAAAACAAGACAACATTCTAAAAGAATTGTTGCAAAATCCACTGCACCATCATGACATTGATGTTCCCTTCCTGGGGGCGGGGGATGCGGAGGAAGCAGAGGAAGGAAGAGCAGCCACCTCCTTGCAGAAGAAATGACACATTAGCACGACCGATGGGATTTGGGAAGCTGATGCTTCAGGAAAAAGTGTTAGATAATTAACGGAAATGAATATGGGCTAAGACCACTATAAAACTTGCAGGTATTTTAATGACTCTTTTAAAATATGTATAGTGTCACTCCCCAAAAACTGGGGTGTGAAGAGTTTTTAAGAGTAAGTGATGGCTGCCCACTTCATAGAAAGAGAGAGGATGATGACGTGCCTCCTAAAGACTGTACACGACGCCATCTGTGAGGCATTCACAACCAAACAATCGAACCTGAGTCCGGTGGTACCTCGGGCCCCAACCTTCAGTGTACACGGAATAAGGGGGCAGAGGAGCACCTCCTACGAGGCACAGAAGCAAAATTAGCAAAATCTAGACAGTGGGAAGCTCTGCAGAATAAGTAACCTGGTGTTTTCAACAAATAAATTGCAAAATGCCAAAGAAAAAGGAAAGGGGTGCAGATTGTGAGGCCTGAGACACGTCAGCCAAATGCAAATGGGTGGAACTTTCTGGATTCTGATTTCAGTAAAGCAATTATAAAAACAATATGGTTTAAACACTGAAGGAAATTGGAACACTAATTGGGTATTTTATGACACGAAGGCATTATTTCAAATGCTTTTACATGTAATTTTTAAAGGATTCTTATCATCAAGACATATATATGTCTAGATGATGGTTTTCAATGAAATGACATAATATGTGGGATTTGCTTTGCAGTGATCCGGTAAAGGTGGGACAGAAGTGTGGGCGTGTGGCCAGAGAAACAAGGTTGACCTAAGATGATGTGTTGAAACTGTGTTGTGAAGTTTTCCATTTTTAATATTTAAGAACTGTATTTTTGGGCCCACAAGGATTCATACACTGTTTCCTTTATTTTTTATATGCTCAAAAATTACCATAATGAAGGGTTAAAAAATCAACGAATAAATAAGAACACACCCATGACTTTCTTTTGGAACTGTGAGAGGAATAAGCATGAAGTGTTATTACTTCAAAATTGGCTTTGCTTCCTTTTGATGTTGAATCTCTTATGGTTTTAAATGTTCCTAATTAACGAGCTTCCACCAATTCTTAAAAGTCAAATTGCTGCTGGCCACGCCACACAATGAGATGTGTGAGGGGGTGTGGGTGGATGCGTGATGTGTAATTATGGCAAAAAAAAAGGAAGGTAGTGTTCTCATAAAACATGGGACTCTGCAAAACCGGAATAAATAGCACAACTGTCTGAAGACTGTAGGGGCTTAACAAACATGTCATTGTCACTCCCCTGGAGGTCCCTGAGTTTCCTCACTTACAGAAGTCAGTGCTTCGCTGCTGCCCCTTCCAAGTGCCAAGCGCTCCTGCAGGCTCCGAGGGTGTGGCGGTAGACCAGAGAGACAGCATTCCTCCCCGCGGAGCTCTCCTGCAGGTGGAGAAGCGCGTCTAAACCCACAGGGCGCATGTGCGGGTCAGGGACAAAGGAAGCATTCGCCGGTGGCGAACGCTCCTTCGCTCCTTCGTGTCTGGTGTTGCTGGAGTGGGCGCCGGAAGTAGGGATGGAAGGAGGATTTGAGATATTCAAAACACACCTGGCGAGACCTGGAGCAAGGCTGCAGGGTGGACGCACGCAGATTGCTGTCATTTCTGTTAGGTTTTTCTCTGGGTTAAGTTCCTGGAAAAAGCTTCCTCGAACTTTTGCCCAGTGAGAGGACTTATCTGAATGTTTGCCTCTGGCACTGTGCACTCTCCAGAGGTAATGGGAAATGCGTATTTAATGAGTATCATGTTAGGGTTAATGCATTCTAGTCTCCAAATCATCAACCCAGCTTGAATTAATCTAAGCGTAAAATTGCTTTTCTGAATCAAATGTTCTTCTGATACCCAAATATGTGAAGTCCAATTTGTTTTCCTTCATTCCTTAATTTGTAAGTTCTGTCCAAAAGAATTAGCAAATTTCCCTGGATTCACTTTCTCTTTTTAAATTCCCAAAGTAACTGATTTCTTAACTGGTTTGGGTTGCATTTTGTCTGCATTTATTGGATCTTATGAACTGGCAAGCTGGCTGCTTAACAGCATTTCAAGGGTCAGCAGCTCCTATTGGGAAATTACTGCCTCGGGGAACTTACTAAATAATACCCTAGCGGCTTGAAAGAGTTAAAGTAAGTTTTGCAAACAGCCTAATTTCCAAACAGGGAATAGCTTACATGCTGGACGACTATGGAAAACTGCACAGTGATGAGTTCCTAACAAAATAAATACCCAGGAGACTGAAACCAGAATGTGATATATGGAGACAATGTGACATGCTGGAGCCAGAATGGAAGAGGAAAGATGCCATTAACCAGGCCTGCAAATGAGACAAGTCCATGTAACTTTAGCTTTCAGCCGCTCGGCCGCTGGGCAGATGACTAACCCGAACGCTCACTCGTTACTGCTGAGCCGCACCCCTGCTCGCAGGCCGCGCTTCGTTTAGCAGTGCTGCTTGCGCTGATGGCTTCACTGCTTGGCTACAGAATCCAAGATTGGATATTCATTGTACTTCATTGATTCTGGCTAATGTACGTAGTAGGTTTGTAAATCATGCTCCTGTTTACAGGGTCATTCTAAAAAAGAGAAGAAAGAAAAGCTTACGGCTTTCATTTTGATTAAATAGTACAGAAATGAAATTACTTGCTAAACTCGGTTATGTGGTATGACGTGCAAGACTTGTATACTTCCATCATGAGGTAGGAATATAAAATGATTCTTTAAAAGAAAAAATCTCCTGGAACCCAGAGGAACATTGTCCCTTTTCAGCACAAGCTCATCGGGAGGTCATATGCTCAGTCCGATGGTGTTGTTTTGCCTCTAAACATGTGGAACTCCTCTTGTGGAATTGCCTTCGGAGCCTGCAAAGCATTCTTCTGAGAGTCCCGCTCTGCGCCAAGTCTCCATCCTTTGGGGTGGGGTGGGGGATGGGAGCCACGGAAGGGAGTGGAGTTAATGATTTCTGAAAAGAGCCAAGAGTCATCCAGAGGCCAATCTGGTAAATGGCGTGAATATAACCATTTGGGGTTAAAAACGAAAAAGAAAAGAGGCCGTCTCCGAAGGCTGGCCGCCGGGGCCTGTGAACTGACTCTTTGAAGGCTGCCCTGGGGGAGGCGTTCCCAAGCATTCTTGGAATAAATGTATAGCCTCCTAAAGTGGCTGCTTTTGAAGGAGCACTTCAAACACTCGCTTGCCTCTATAAAACGTGGAGTCCTTTTCTGCACAAACTAGCCTGGTCATGTGTAGAGCCATCATTTGCTAAGGATTCGAAATCAAGGTAAAAACTGTTAGGTAAACATACTTTTTCAATAACAATGAAGAAAGAAAAGAACTTGCTGTGAAAGTGTGGATTGTTCTTCCCCCACAAACCTCACTGAGGATTGGGCCATTGTAAATGGCTCTACCGTATATGCCCTAGTATAAGGCAATACCAAACATGAGACCCGCTTCCATTTTCCAAGTCCTCTCCTTCTCCTCACCAAAAATGTTAGAGGTGTAGCTAAAGATCACCAATTATTTACTTATCAATACTTCATCAGTTTAGCTTTTATGTACTTATAAAATTGATCTGTCGATATCATTTATATATTATTTTTTGTTGGTAATCTGTTTTCACCCTTTCAGGAGACATGAAAACTCAGAGAGAGGCCCAATCTTTGTGGGGTAATGAAAAGCGAATCATAAACTCCGTGCTCGCTCAAACACCAAGCAAGGTTTTCCCCAAAGTCATTCGATGGGAAAAGAATCATCTTCTATCCAGAGTCTCCTACTACAGAGGGTTCTCGTCATTATTTTATTTCAAATAACACTTCTTTTCAGAGAAGACACATTATCAGTGACCCTTAATCAATGCAAGATTCTGATGTTTATAAGTGAAATTTGTGAACTTCAATATTATGTAATTATTCTTTCACTTGGGGGAACGGCCTCTCCATTGCAAGAGTGGGTGTTGAAAACAAGCCTTGTAAGTATTGCTTTTTAAAGTATGACAGTAACTGGTTGCGTTGTGGTCGTTGAGAATATACAATGGCAGGAAGAAGGAAAGAAAATAAGGATTTTAATGCTATGTTGCAGCTTGGGATAAAGTTGAAATATGAGAGTGGAAAAACTAAGACTATAGTAATATTTCTTTAAAGAAATTCTCTTCACGGTGTTTCATTGGCCAGAAATGTTGACGTCCTGTGGATTTAAACATGGGCAATAAAAATTCCTGTTAGGCCCAGAAACAGGAGCCTGTGTGTGTGTTCTCAAGGAAGCCTGAGGAGGAAGGAGTGGCAGTGCAGACAAAACCGGGTGATGAATGCGTTGAGCGGGTGTGTCCTTTCTGTTCTCTCCCTTGTCCCCAGACTGTGGGCAGGCCACCTAATCCATCTCCTTGTCCAGCCTCGCAGTAATGAATCAAGAGTTGACTCATTCACCTCTCAGATTTGGTCAAGTTCTAACATTCTCCGATTTCAAATAATAGTGGCGGCTGGGGACTGGGCACTTACTGTGAACCAGACACTATGCGGGGACGGGCAAGGGTCAGCATTTTTATGCATCCGTCCAGCCTGGCAGATAGGCACTATCTTTCAGGTAACAACCCTGAGCCTTCAGAGTTAAGTGGCTGTAGTAAGGAAGACACTTTTCTTTGACTGGGTCCTAGGTAGTGGTTAATTTTTTTCTGGAGAAGTGAGACTGACGTTTCCGAACACCGAGAGGCAGAGATCAGCCAGGAGGTTTTTTCAACACACCCTTGGTTTCTTTTCCTTTCTTCACTTGGTCTTTCTTAGGCCTCAGGTATGCAGAATTGAGTTTTTAAAACTCTTCTCTTCCTGATCTATTCATCACCAACATCAATCCATGCAAAGCCCCTCTGACTGTCTTCCTAGTTTCCCCCCTCATCCCTCGCCTCCTTCCCTTCCTCCACATGCGCACGCTACAGTGGACTTAATCCACATCTTTGCGGTTGTCCCAGTGTTTATTTAGACATGTAGATCCTTAAAAAGTAATGTTGTTTTGTATCAGTGTTTTTGAATTACATAAATGCTACCAAGCTTTGGATATCGTCCTTTTTTTAATTTTTTAACTCAACGCTTTGTTTGGAGATCCACCCATGGAGTCACTTGTAGATCTCGATATGTCCAATGGCCGAGCTGGGTTCCGTCACATCCTGTCACACCTTTTCTTTATCAGTTTCCCTAATCCGTGGACATCGAGATTGCTCCCAGGTCCTTGCTCTCGCCAACAGCTTGACATGAGCATCCTCTACCCTGTCTAAATACTCGCTCAGATAAGCGTCAGGAGTAGGGCTTTAGGGCCAGCCACAGTGTGCTTGCATTCTTAATTTCAGTAAGTATTGCTGGGTTGCTTCCTAGAACGGCTGCACAGCCTTGTGCCTCCTCCACGGGCGCGGGAGGACTACTAGTTCCCCGTGTCCACACCAGCAGTCGCTTTTTCTTATTTTTACCGATCTCTGTGCATTAAGTGGTGTATCGTTCTTGTTTTAATTTACATTCATCTGATCTCCAGTGAGGGACACCGTTCTACCTATAATGATTAGACATTTGGTTTTTCCACATGTGATTTCTCTATTTAAACCTTGACCCGTTCCTTTTTTTTTTTTTTACTGTGTTTCTTAACCTGACTGGTTTTGATCATTTAACTTTCTAATTTGTCTTGTTATCTATCGGGGAGGTTATTCTCCCCGAGAATATGTTCTTTGCTTTGAACTTCACTTTCAATATTGACTTAACTAGATTGCAAGAGTTTCTTTGTATATTTAAATTTTAATTATGTGTGGGTTTCAGTGATTGTCATTATTTTCTCACAGCCTGCCACTTTTATTGGCTTTATCAATAATGTGCCATAATAGCTGATGTATCTCTTTTTTGGCATTGCCATGACTCTTTGAGAATTTTTATTTTCCTACATATATTCTAGAATCTATTTTATGTTTAAAAATCCTTTGAGGGATTTTAATTGTAATTGTATTGAATTTAGAAATTAATCAAGGAAAAGTAAATTCTGTATGATGTTAAAACAAGCTGTTAATCTATGTGGTAATTATTGTTTCTTTTTTATAAGTATATTTTAATGATTATACTATTACAGTTGTCCCATTTTTTTTTACCCTTTCCCCCTTCCACCTAGTACCGAAGGGGGTACCCCCTTTGCTCCAGTAATCCCCTCCCTTAGCTCATGTCCATGGGTCATGGGTATAAGTTCTTTGGCTTCTCCATTCCTATACTGTTCTTAGCGTTCCCCTGTCTATTTTGTACCTACCATTTATGCTTCTTGATCCCTGTGCCATTTTCCCCTTTCTCTCCTCACCCCCTCCCAGTTGATAACCCTCCAAATGATCCCCAGACCTATGATTCTGTTCCTATTCTGGTTGTTTCTTTAGTTTGTTTTTGTTTTTTATGTTCAGTTGTTGATAGTTGTGAGTTTGTTGTCATTTTAATGTTCATAGTTTTGATCTTTTTCTTAAATAAGACATTTTTAACATTTCATGTAATAATAGCTTGGTGATGATGAATTCCTTTAGCTTTACCTTGCCTGAGAAGCACTTCATCTGCCCTTCCATTCTAAAGGATAGCTTTGCTGGATAGAGTCATCTTGGTTGTAGGTCCTTGCTTTTCATCACTTTGAATATTTCTTGCCAGCCCCTTCCTGCCTGCAAAGTTTCTTTTGAGAAATCAGCTGAGTCTTATGGGAACTGCTTTGTAGATAACTCTCTGCTTTTCTCTTCCCGCTCATAAGATTCTTTCTTTATCTTTAACCCTTGGCATTTTAATTATGATGTGCCTTGGTATGGTCCTCTTTGGGTCCAGCTTGATTGTGATTCTCTGTGTTTCCTGGACTTGCATGTCTAGTTTCTTTGCCAAATTAAGGTTTTCTTTCATTATATTTTCAAATAGATTTCCAATGTCTTGCTTTTTCTCTTCTCTTTCTGGCACTCGTATGATGTGAATGTTGGACCTTTTGAAGTTGTCCCAGAGGCTGTTTATGCTACCCTCATTTTTTTGGATTCTTTTTTCTTCTTGTTGTTCTGATTGGTTGTTTTTTGCTTCCTTATGTTCCCAATCATTGATTTGATTCTTGGTTTCATCCACTCCACTGTTGCTTCCCTGTACATTGTTCTTTACTTTTTAATTAATGAATCCTTCGTTTCTGACCAGATCTTTTTTATGCTGATGAGATCCTCACTAAGTTCCTTGAGCAACCTTATAACCAGAGTTTTGAACTCTGCATCTGATAGACTGCTTATCTCTGTTTTGTTTAGCTCTCTTTCTGGAATTTTGATCTGTTCTTTCATTTGGGCCATCTTTCTTTGTCTCCTTATTTTGGCAACCTCCCTGTGTTTGTTTCTATGTATTAGGTAGAGCTGCTATGACTTCATGTCTTGGTTGTGTGACCTAATATAGTAGGTGTCCTGTGGGGTCCAGAGGCACAGCCTCCCCTATCACCCAAGCTGGGTATTCAAGGTATACCCTTCATGTGGGCTGAGTATACCCTCCTCTTGTAGTTGATCCTTGGTTGCTGTTGGTACATCGTTGGGAGAAATTTACCCAGGCCAATCAGCTACAAGGATTGGCTGTGACCACTGACCAGCAACCTCCACCCTCTGTGGAGGAACAGCTGTGCAGGGGCCAGGTGGTGGTGCTCTGAAGTAGCCTGTAGCTGTCCACTGGGTGTGTGGACCCTGACGTTTCCCAGGTGATGCAGGCCAAGGGCAGCCCCTACCTATGTTTTGCCTGGGGCTGCCCTTCCTGAGCTATAAAGCAACTTGAGATGGCTGCTATTTATGCTGGGCTTGGAGATTCCCAGGTGAAGCAAAGCTGTGAAACTAATCTGGCTACTGCTAGTGCCTTGCCTGGAGCTTACTGAGGCCAGCTGTTGCTTGTTTGGTAGGATTTAGGAAGTTGTGAAGTATTAGCCAAGACCAACCATCCATATGGAAAAGCAGCCTGGGTGGGCCTGTAATTCGGGTGGGACAGAGTCTCTGAGGATCTCCAAGTCAGGTCAAACAGTGCTAGCCAGACTGATGGTCTCAAAATATGGCACCAGCCTGCCTGCCCAGTGGCTCTGTGAGTGGAGGGCTCAGCAAAGGGACAATGGCCTCTACTCTCCCCAGTGCCAGGCACTTCAGCCTCTCCCAGTATGACACTGGTGCCCTTCAAGCTGCCACCCCGGTGCTGGAGCTCAGAGTGAGTGAGTCTGAGTAGGTGAGCCCACGTGTGGGTTCTTTAAGTGGAACTGCTTGGGGCTCCAGAAGTTTCTTCTACTGACTCAATCCCCATTGTTTTTATTCCCCCATTGGTTTTCATAGCCAGGAGTTGTGGGGACTTTTCTTCCTGGCACTGGAACCCTGGGCTGGGGGACCTGGTATGGGTTTTGGCCTGCTTGCTCCTAAGATATCCCTCCCAAATTTTTATACACCACATGTGGGTGAGAGACCAGCCCATTCCTCTTCTGTGCCTGTCCTACCAGTCTCGATGGATGTGGTTTCTTTAATTCTGTAGTTGTCAGATTTCCATTCAACTCGATTTCTGATGGTTCTGACTGGTGGCTGTTCTGTATTTTAGTTGTGGTTTAGTTGTGCGAAGATGTGAGCCATGTCTGCCTGTGCTGCCATCTTGACTGGCAGCTCTTAATGTTCCATTTATTTAGGTTTCTTGTTATGTTCTTTAATATTTTTAACTTTATTCTCTATAAAGAGCATGTGTTTTCTTTAGTTAACATCTATGTACTTTATAGCTTTTGGTGCTAGTATAAATGGTATCTTATATTCTCTTATATTTTTCATTGGGTTATTGCTTTTTTATAGGAATACTATTGAGTTTTGTATATTGTTTTTACATCTAACAGGCTTGCTGAACTCTCTTTTAATTCTAGTAGTTTACTGGTTTCCTTAGGTTTCGCATTCATTTGATCACTGTGTTGTAACTGCAAATAGGAACGATTAGGTGTCCTTCCTCCTTGGTCTTAATCCGTTGACCAGGACTTCCTGTACCTGTCCAGAGAGTAGCAGTAAGATCCAGGCATTCCGGTCTTCTTAACGTTAGAGGAATTGCATCTAAATTTTTGAAATTATATTTGATGATTGTAGTAGATCACCAATAGAAAGCCTTTATTAGGTTAAAGAAGTTCCCCTCTATTCCCAGTTTTCAAAAACTTTGTTCTAAAAAAGAGATGTCAAATTTTATTTAATGTTTTTCATGCATTTGTTGAGATAATCATGCAATTTTGCTTCTTTAGTTTGTTAATGTGATGAAATATTTTAGTAGTTTTATATTTTCTTAACTTTTTGATCATGTCTTATGTTTTACATTCATTAGTGAATTCTGATGGCTGATATTTTAATTAGGATTTTCATGTTCGTGTTCATAATTGAAATTCATGCATTCACAGCTTCGTCCTCTTGAACCGGATTTGATATTAAGACCATACAAGCCTCACGAAGGGAGTTAGACTCCTTCCTTTTTTTATTTTTGTGCAACAGTTAGTGAAAGAAAGGGAGATTCACCATAAAATAGTCCTTCTCCATTTTCTTCACATGAATAAATTGCAACCAGTTATCAGAACAGACTCCTCTCTTTCCTTTACACCCACATTTGATTTCAGAGCAAATTGCACCGGTGCTGCCTTCACAGTGCGTCCCCAGTCCAGCCCCGTCTCCCCACCGCCACCATCCACTCGCATCTCTGTGATGTGCTGAATGTGTCTAGACCATGCCACAAGCCCCATCTGGTCTTGTTTTTGTTTTCCTCTCCTTGAAGTTCATTCTCAACACTAGCTGGCATCCACTTAAAGTATACATCAGCACACGTGACTATCATCACTGCCTCTTATTCAACCCACTGATGAAGAAAATATGCCCACCTCAACTTGTAGGTGTGGCTAATGGCTAAGGGCATACCCAACATGGACGGGTGACATTGATAGTAGTTTATTAGTCACATATGCTTATCACCTGGGGGAGGAGTGCACTGCCCATCATGCATGACCACATGGGGGTTGAACTCAGGAACAGAGTGAGCAACCAGTGGGGTGGGAGGCAGGCTTTGTAGAACTGAGGGTATGCTGCCCCATGGTTCCCACAGGAGGGTGTGATTGGTTGTTTGAATGATTGGGGGATACACAGGAACTGCACCTTGGTGACTTGATAAAAGTGGCATTTGGTTAGGGGATCTTTTGTGCAGGAGGGAAATGAAAAGGAGAGCTTGTAGGTGGCCATGTGAGGTCTTCTGCCAGATGTCAGTGCAGAACTTGATGTTGTCAGGCCTTAATCTTAGGCCTCAGACCATAGGCTTCCTGGTCAGAACTTTCCAGCAGCAACTAGAAGGCTCCTCTGCCCTTATTTCCTATTCTAACCCCCCTACCCCCTCATCCCAAATACTCTACACCAGCCACCCCAACCTGTTTGTTCTTACTCAAACCCCATCAAACAGGTTTTGACCTCAAGCCCCAGGCCCTTGCTTTTCCCGCCACTTGAAGCCTCTTTCCTCAAATGTCTCCGTGACTTCTCTGACTTTCTTCAGGTCTCTGCTCACTTCCTCGGTGTAGCATAAAAAGCATCATTTTGCATGCTTTCCAACCTTGTGTAAATGATATCCTGCTCGATGTTGCTTTTCTTCTCTATTACTATATTTTCAGTTCCTCCAGGTTACTACATTTACCCCTGTATCATTTATTTTATATATTTAAAATATTAAAATAAATACCTATTATATTTATTCCCTCCTATGAATGCAGCAACATACATTCATCATCTCTGATGGGTCCATATTTAAGGTGTTGCCAAGCTTTCCCGCGACAGACAGTGCTTCAGTGCACAGCCCTGCCAGGTCTCCTTGTGAGCACTGTGAAATTTCTCTCTAAGGTCCGCCTGCGAGTGTGGAACTGTCGGTCGCAGTGCACCAAGGACTTGCTGGGCGGTGGTCTCCAGAGGTGGGGCAGAGAGAGGCGTGTGCAGCCTTCCCCCTGCCAAACAGCACGGGTGCTGCTGGAAGAGAGGGGCGGCCCCGAGACCCAGAAGAGGCACTGGCACCTGTGTGTGCTGACAGTGGTCTCCATTTGCTGGAGGAGCTTTAGTGGTCTGTGGGAGAGGTCACTGTTCCTGGATGACGTCACTAAGGGCCACCCTCTGCGAAGCCACCAAGGGAACTGGGTCCAGATGCTCCCACTGGCAGGGGTGGCTGCTGTGACAAATGGCTAGCCTGGGGACTGGGGCGTCTTGACTCTCAGAGACGTTAGACTTTCTCCCTCAGCCACTCGGGAGTCGTGCTTCACCTACAGCGAAGAACAGAGAGAGAGAGACTTGGTCTTTGTCAATAATCCTCATTAAGTTGAGAAAAATAACCATTTCCCCCTGAGAATCCTTGGTAAGAATCAGATGCCTAGAAACTGAAAAGAAACTCAAAACAGATGAGAGCTCCCGAATTAGAGCCCCGCATCCAGATTTCTGCTGGAGGGTGTGGCCCAGCAAAAAAAAAAAAAAAAAAAATGGCTTCATTGGCGTGAATCTGTTCTCTCCCTCCTCTAGTCCTTATTTTGTGTGTGTGTATCTCCTCTATCTGTATGTCTGTCTTTGTCTCTGTCCCTGTCTGTCTCTAACTCCCTCCCTCCCTCTCTTCCTTCCTCGGCCCTTGCTTGCTGGGTCCCTTCTGTGTGTTGGGTTTGTCAGTACTATTTCCGGACCTTGGTTTGCCCCTGTGGTGTTCATGTTTTGACACCAAAGGAAGCCAGAAGAAGTGATTCATACTTTCAGGAATAGGAAAGGGTTCCGACGGAATCTATGCATACCAAGCCAGCCTCTGTCCCACATGTCATACATGACTGAATGAGCCCTGTTCTTGGTACAACTCTCCAGTGTGTTACCGAAGTGATGCTTCCCCTCCAGATGTTATCGTGGGGACCTCTGGGTCACAGGCACTTCAGAGAGGCCCAGGAAGATGGTTATAAAGACCCGACTGACTCAACACTTCTCATAAAACATCACAATGCCTATTTACCCCGTTTCTTCAGGAACAAGAGCCAACGGCAACATGGAGTGAGGGCTAAAAACAGTTGACTGAAAGTCAGGAAGCATGAATTCTAGTCCTGACTCTGTCACTATGTATCTGGTGACCTTGCAGCAATTACTTAATCCTTTGGGCTTAGTTATCTCATTTAGAACATGAAGGCTTTGGGGTGCGAGATCTGTTCACCCTAATTTTACTGACCATCTACTTTACCGACCTGTTGGGAGGCTATCATCTACTAAGCAGCTACTAAACACACTCCAACGCATATTTTAGTTTTTTAATTTCTTGACACTGGAAGGAATTACAAACTTTTTTTTTGTATTTTCAAGGTCATTTGAATTGTATGTAATCCTTTGAGATCTTGAGTGATTTTACAGTTGCCATGTTACAAGGAGGTCTTGTGATGTCTCACCTCCAGCCTCACACCTGTTCTCTGATCTCTGCACCCCCACAGCACTGCACTATGGGGGACACAGACCAGTTGGAGTTAGATCAGCCCAGTCACACCTGGACACTCTGCTTCTCAGCCCTTCCCCCATCACTTGGGGAGCGTGTGTCCCAGGCCAACCCGGCTGCTCCTGTTGGGAGGAGACACACTACTTCCAAGCTTAACAGTGAAAGGCATTGTTTCAATGAAATGTTTCCCACTAAATAAGGGTTTCAGTCTACTCCTGTGGCTTCCCAAGGGGCATTTTCCATGAAATTGGAAGGAACGTTCTTTTAAAGAGATTGGCAAAGGCATGCAACTCTTATTAACCATTGTGAGAACAACTTGCTCCTTGCAGATATGGCTGCCATATTTTAGCCAGAGCAGCAAATTTCTCATCACACTTTTTAGCCCCAAACTGCCAGCAGTCCTTTTTACTCACCCCCACCCTTTTAAAAGAAAACTTTCATTCTCTGGCCTCTTCTTACCTCTTCACCATTTCCTGTTGTTCTAGTTCGCACCTTTATTTTGGTCTCCATTCTCAAATAAGGCTCAGTGGAGAAGCTGTTGTTAGCAAGGACCGTTTGACTTGGGACCCATCATCATTTCAGTGTAACACCTGCCTCTAGTCTGGGGGCGCCCACCGCCCAGCCCGTTCATCAGCAGAGCTGTTTTGGGAGTCTCGGTGGGCAGACCGGCCCGGTACCTGCTCCTCTAGCCCCTTCAATCACCTTTGTGGGCACCCATCTCCCTGAATTAACTTCCTTTGGGCTGACATAACCAGAGTGACTTCTGGATCCAGACTGATGCAGCCCATGATTGAGGAATATTTTTATATAAATAGTAATATCACATTATTTTAGAGCTTAAACTTCTTTTAGCCGTGCCTCTGTGTTTTATATGTCACAGTGGAGGTCATTAGGTCACAGAGAGGTATGAGAACTGCCTGAGATCTCTGGGCTAGTTAGCAATGAAGTGTGAACCATTGTTTCCCCCTCAGAAACAAGGAATGAAAGTGACAGGATGGGAGGTTTTAGAGGTTTGGACCTTTTGAACCTGGGTGCCAATCCTGACCAACACTCGCTAGCTCAGTCTTCATTTCCTGGGCCTTGGTTTCTTCATCTGTAAAAGGAGAATGATGACCTTTTGCACCATCGTTGTGAATATTGTGAGATTTTACATGTGAAATACACAGTACAGCATCTATCTTATACGTGCTCATCTATCTAATACGTGCTCACTATATGATAGTTAAGTGCATTATTTTCTATTACCCATAATTGGCAAGACCGGAAAAGCCAAAAAATGTCCAAAAAAAAAAAACAATGACCCTTTAGCTCACCCCTGCCTCAGTCAACAAACCCTACAAAGCAGCTCAGGTGTGGCATGGACCAGGACTACTCAATACTGTATCTGATTCCAACAGTTCATCTCGTTTTGCACCCTGCGAAAATGCAAAGGGCTTCCAGTCAAATAAGGAGTCGTAAGTTTGGCCCCACCCACCGCCACTGTGAGCTGTGCCTGCGAGGGGCGGAGCTTCCCAAAGTCACCTCCTGCGGAGTGACTGACTAGCTGCTGTGCCTGGCTGGGGCCACGTGAATGTGGCCGAGAGTCGGGACAGAGATGCAGGTGTCTTTGCTTCCACCGGTGGTAGTGCAGCGTAGTCCTCAGGTCTCAGCAGAAAACGGAGAGTGCATTCACGAAGGTCACTGAAGAGGGTTACACAGGGGACTGTGGGTAGAGGCAGCACAGACCGGGAAGTGGAGTGCAAACGGACAGTGAGGCAAAAAGGGGCTGAAGGCAGTGAGCTGCCATCACTACTACTGAGCGTGAAGGGTAAGGGGAGAAGGTGTGGTTACCAGAACCTGGTTAGAGCTGTGAGGTGGAAGAGGGGCCATCTGGTGAGAGTCTGACCATCAGGATGTGAACAGGGCCACCACAGCCGGCAGAGAAAGGCTCAAAAATACCCTGGCCTCACTCTCACCGTCTGACCTCCTTCTAGTGCCTGCCATTGACGGAGCCCTATGGAACCCCGCTGATGTGTCTGCACGAGCCAGCCTCCTCGGTGCCCAGCAAAGTGAGGAAGGGTAGAAATGGACTTGGGGGGCACATGGGAAATAACTCTGCATGGGCAGCCCGTGAGCGCAAGGAGAGGCACAAAACCATTCTTCGGTTTTTCCTGCGTGATGTTGGCTCTATGACTCATCCACACTGATGGAAAAAAGTATCTACTGTATGCTTGCACCATATTAGATGTGGCAATTGCAGAGTTATGCTCAGTTCTCTCAAGGAGCTGAAATCTCGCAACTTGGAGGATGTTTCACTCTTAAGCCATACAAAGTCCCCCAAGGGCTCATGTTCTCAATAGTCTTCTGTGTGTGCTGGAGTTTTGAGGGGCCCAGTAAGTAACACTTCTGTTCCTTGCTCAACATAGACATAGGAATTGGGCAGATAAAAAATGTTTAAGTCACCTTTAGTATTGATAAAGGTGCTATCAGCAAGCCAAGTTTAGTGAGAATGCCAAATGGGTTTCCCGAGACTGCTGAGGAATGCAACACACTCCCCCGGCCAGGGTCAAGGCCGGAGACCGCAGGTCTGGGCCACAGGGGCAGCATCTTCACTGCTCCACTTTTGAGCAGATGAAAATCCAGGCTTCACACCAATGGACAGACCCCAACAGAGGAAAGGCAGGAGCTGAGGCACCAGCCTTGTTCCCTTTCCCAAATTCAGGGGATAAGTCTGTCCTCGTCCCCTGGTGGGAAGAGTTCCAACAACACTTAAAAGAGTATGAAAACAGACAAATCCACCAGACTCAGAGTTCATCCACCAAGATCCCCTTTCTGATGACAACACCCAGGGGTCATCCATGAGAGAGGGGGCCAGTTGTTTCTCAGGCCTTCCACAGAATACACCTGTGCCCGCACCTGATCCCCAGGAAGCCACGTTGGACCTGTTGGCACTGATGTGCACAATTTCCTAGGGAAACCAGGTCCTCGTCCTACCCCTGTGCCCACCTCCTCCGTACACGTACACTAGGAGGGAGAGAGGCAGGAGGGCCAGGTGCCACCTCCACTTCTGTCCTCCAGGTGGCAGAAGCACTCTGGACCGTCCTGCTCCTGGGCAGCCTTGGGCCAAGCCAGAGATAATACTGTATCTGTGCATAGGAGCACGCTGTTAAATCCCAGTCAAGGTCAACGGTGCTGTTAGACTGTGGATAGCTCACCTTTAGGGTATGAAGGACGAACATGAGGCCCCAGAACTTCCATCCATCAAGGCTCAAGAGCCCCCTCTGAGTCCTCTCTGGGCCTTTTCTAACTGGGTTCATTCAAGCCCTGTCTACACAGTGTCAGGAATTCTTGACCAGCCTAACCCAAGTTCCCAGGGTGGAATGCTGCTCTAGTTGCTCTGGAGAGAGGCGCAAGTTGTTGCAAAGACCATCATGCCGGGGCCCACTGACTGTCTTCTCCAATGTACCCCCCACCCCATTGGCCCACATGGAAGCTAGTACCACTGGATGCAACATGGGTGATCTGCTCACATACACAGTGCAGAGAGTGTCAGAAACTGGAAACTTAGATGCAACTGCCTACTTGGTAATTTTCCTTAGATCTCTCAACGGGACATCCCTCACCTGCATCCCAGTCCCGGTCCTTCCACAGTGTTCACCAAGTCAGTGAAATCATCCCCACCCAGGCACCTAGCATAAGCCAGAAACCTAGGAGTCACTCCTGCTGTCTCAGCCCATCCCGAAGACATGCTCTGACCCCTTGTCTAGCTCTGCTCCCCTCAACCCCCTTCCGATTCCCAGTCTCCTGGGCACCATTTCTCCTCCCACCAAAGGGCTGGGACAAATGAATTTTCTCTGCTTGCAGTGCTGTGCCCTCTGCTGCAGGCGGGAGGCTATCTGACACTTCAGGTCTCAGCTGGCAGTTACCTCCTCAGGGACCCCTTCTGGCTTTCTGGAATACTGAAGCTCTCCGTTGCATCTCTCCATGGTGCCAATGCACATCCCCCTTCAGAGCACTTACCAATGTCACGACTTGACACTGTGGTGGGTTACTTTATAGATAACTGACTGCCCAAAGACAATGTGTCCCCACGTGTGCAAGGACCACCTCTGTTTTTGCTCACAGTGAACTGCCTTCGCAGCGTCTGGTGTAAAGATAAGCAGGTGGTCTGTAATTGTTGGTTGGACCGCACGGCCCTCGCATATCCACCCATGTGTTGTCACTTCCACTTCAGGCTGTTCCCCTCCAGCTCCTCTAGGCTTCTCACTTTACCCAGCACCTCCCCCGTGAAGGCCTGTTATTCCGCTCTGCTCTGTGCCTGCCCCAGAGAGTGACGCCACCCGGGTGGGAGCAATGGCCAGAAGGGTCCATCACTAACACGGCATCGCCAAGGTCTCCTGCCCTCCCCAGAGCCACTTCACTGATGTAACTACTTTAGGAATGTCCCTGTCCCCAAGCCGCCAATGCCACCCCAGTCTGGGGAATTCAGCTGAGCTTACTTGGATTTCCTGGCTCTTTCTGTGCTTCAGGCAGATGCAGAAACGAAGCCTGTAATACAAATCAGAATCTCTTGGCCTTCTCTCCTTTTCCTTCTCTTCTCTTTCCTCCTTAATTTCTCAACCAATGCCAATCCTAAGACATTCTTCCCTTCCAGGGGAAGAACAAACCAAACTCTCTCCTTAGGAGCTGGCAGTGACTAACCAGATCAGCAGGACAGAGTGGGCCCCGGGCCAGCACGCCAAGCCATAAAACTGGGGGATGTTCTCTGATCACACTGCTCTGTAGAGAGGTATCCATCTGTGCTTTTCCAAATATGTAGATCTCCAATACTGTGTGTGTCCACGGTATATGTTTCATACCGCTTGCTTTCATGCACGTGTGTGTATGAGTGTGTGTGTGTATGCATGGGGCCTGGAGAGGGGTCAGCCCCTATTTCCCACAGGTAGTCTCTCTTACTCCTCCAGCTGCCTGAGGTCTCCATAAGAGATCCCAGGTAGTTAGCAGCCACCTTCCCTGGGGTAGTCACAAGAATGCACGGGGCAGACCTCCTGCCTCAGGGAGCAAGGTTGAGCATGGCTGCTGTACCCTGAGAACCCTCTCCTGTCTGCCCCACGATCGTACTTCCCTCAGGTTGGTCCCTGCTGATGCTGTCCACAGCAGCAGGGCCAGGGAAGGCTTGTTCCTGGGTGACACAGGGCAACTCTGACAGCTGACTCTCACTCCAGGAACTCCTGACCATTGGGATGCACCTCTGGGGGCTTCAGGGCACTTTGGGGTGCACCCACCCAGCCTTGTTTCACTCTTTCCTCTATCTGGGCCAGATTGGCATTGCCACTCCTAGCCATACCAGCTCCCTACACACAGCTTCTGCCAGGCATTTCCCCTATTAAATCCTGGCATGTTCGATCCCATTTTAGCATCCACTTCTTAAAGGACCCTCAGTAATTTATCTTCCTACCCATCTCTAGAAGAGCAGCAAGCCAATAACAATGAAGGTTTCCAACCATGTGTTTGAGACAAGAGGATGAAAAAAAGCATTGAAAATGACACATATACAGTGTAGTTTTATGTGTAAACATGTGGATGTGTTAGCAGCAATGTTGGATCTCAGACCTCAATTCTTGACTCCATGCAAGAAAGATTTCACAACACGAGACCAGGGGATTTTGAGAGCACACTTATTAAAGTTGGGGGCAGTGAAACAAAGGAAGGGCTTAAGATAGAAGAGGCAAGATCACAGCAACAGGAGTGAGCCTGGATGGAGCTGCCTTGGCCCTTTAGAAAAAAGTCACAGAGGGAGAAGAAGTGAGCCAGCTGGGCTGTGTGGACTCAGGAAGCAAGTTACTGGGGCGAAAGAAGGGCCCTTGGAGAAAGAAAGCAAAGATGTGTGCCTTAGGAAAGACCAGTGGGAGAAGGTGTAGGCGCGCTCTAGAGAGAAAACTCACTGGGTCCTTTGCCTTAAGATTTTTGCCTGTTTTCTAAAGGTGGACATTTTAGAGGAGATCTCAGAGGAGGGTCTCAGTCAGTGTTCGAGGTGTGTCCTTTTAGGGCTGTGGTCTCTACTGATTGGTCAGCACTAGGGTAGAAGGTCATAAGTCATCGTATCTGGTCCTCATGTCAGCCATGGTGTCTCTTCATCTGGTTCTGCTGCTTTTCTGGGTTTGGAGCTGAAACACAACCAAGCCTTAGATGCTATCTCTAGTTTTACGGAAACTCCATCTGTGTGGCCAGTAGACCTGAGGCTTGGTTCCTAAAGTTAGTTAATGTTGATCATAACCACACTGTGCTGAGGGCTGAATGCTCAAGGGAGTGGACATGCAGGAGAGCGGGCAGCAGGGAGTCAGGGTGCTGGGGTGGGCCTGTTCCGTTCAGCCGTCTGTCTAGGGTTCTCCATTCCAATTGCCAAGGAATTTTCCTGGCTTATTCCTGTCATGCCTCAGATGGACCACCGCTTACACAAATTAAGCAGTGGCATGTTTTTGTAAAATACCCTCAGAAAGGAATAAAACAGGTCAACATGCTGGGTCCATAGGTAGTCCCTCGTCCTGCTGAATTTCTTCTTGACTTTGAGAACCCTTTTACGTAGTGATGAGTCATTCAGTGATCTCAGCAAGGTCAGACTCTTGCTCGTAAAGGCCTGGGCACTTCTGCATTAACCCCAGGCTCTGAATACTGTTGGTCTTGGAGGGCTTCTCCTCATTCATGGGGTCAGAAACCAAACAGAAATGTTTCGTATGCCAAACAAAAAGGAGGAAAATAGTGAGAGAGTGGACGATGTATCAGCTTTGAAGCGGGGTTGCTGAAGCTGTGCTGTGGAAGGTGAAGATGAAGTTCATGGCTTCGCCAGCGTTCTGGGATTGTTGGAAAAATTGTGTCGTTGACATGTGTGTGGTACTTATTGTCATTCTTAGTCATGTGTGTGCTCTAAATGATGTCCTTTTAAATCTGTGAAAAGATCGCTCTATGATCTAATCAGAACGTATTCACTATGAAAATAACTGCAGCACTTACCGAATGCTTGAGTGTGTGTTGAATGCTCCACATACATGTGCCCACACGTTGCACTTATTCCCAATTTACACAAGATGAAGTTATGCGATGGGAGAGGATTCTGCCCACCAAAGACCATTTTACTCTCTCAGAGTTTTTTCTAAGTAAATTTATTTTCAATCATTCAACCAGTAAGCAGATCAACTAATCCTAAGGTTCTAAGGAGAGAGCCACATGGGACACTTCTGGAAATACCAAGCCAGGCAGAATTTAAGAACTCGTCCTGGGTTCCACAGCCAGCAAGCCCAGAGAAACAAGATTCACACTCAAAATTGTTAAGTCCCCCAAATTTCTGTTCCTTTGAACAGTAAGAGTGAGCACTTAATGATAAAGTTAAATGTTTGAAAAACAAATAACAACAAACTGTAGGATTATAGAGATAGTTGGGCAATTCCATATGTGAAATTACTGTACATTTGAACCTGAGTTCTAGTTCTGAGTTCTAGAATCAGTTGTTAAATAAGCTTCACAAACAGAGCTTTCTCTGAGGAGAAAAGAGCCTATTTTCTTAAAAGTACAAAGGGGCTAATGGTTTTCAGAAAACGGTCTTCTCTCGGAAGCAATAGGAGGAATGACACAACATATGAAATGGAACACATCCACATTGCATACAGTGCAGTTGCTTCAGCCAAGCTGACGACATTTCAGCGTTCTGATGGGTGCGTAGGGAACATGTTATCATAGCTGAGCTATATTTTCCTCTCTTCCTCATGGCCCCAGAAATTCCAGGTTGCAAAATGAACTTGCTTAAAAAAAAAAAAAATCCCTACTTCTTTGAAAATTATTCACTCTTTTCCGCCTGTTTTCTCCCCGAGAAATATTTTTGCACAGTGTTTGCTACCCCCTATTTATAGCGTTCCAGTTTTGGCAGGTATGGGAACGTTTATAAGTGGTTTGTTTTTTTTGCTATATCCAGTGTTGATTTAGGTCTCTTTAGCCACTAAAACAATTGAAAGGCCTTTCAAGGAAGGTTGAAAGCTGCTGATGACTGATAACATTGTGACATCTAGATGGTCTCCATCGAGATTTTGGAGGATGGGGGTTCGGGTCAGTTAGAAAATCTTAGTTTTGCCATGGTTTGAATGATTATCTTCGGGGGGGGGGTTGTTTTGTTTTTTGTTTTTTTGTTTTTTGGGTGACTGTTACTTTTTTTTGTATGTGTGACTGTTCTGGAGTAAATTTCCCTTGACACAGGTAGGAAGAGCATGTCCCGAATATTTTCCCAGCTGTTGGTAACTCTGGGAAAGAGTTGGGCTGTTAGTTTGACAGCTAGGTGAGAAAGCCCCGAGGGCCCTCCTTATCTGAGTTCTGGCCTATAAGGGCCTTCCTTGGGAACCTATGTCTCACATTTGGGTTTTAACCAAGTTTCACAGGCTGACCAGAAGCAAACATTAGTGGTTCTTTTGTTTAGGAGAGATGCCTGGAATTTCTGGGTTTTGTTTCATAAATGACTGAACTGAATACATTTGAAAGCCAGTAGAATTGTAGGCATCTTCCCCTCCCATGTGGCATATTTTTATGGGTGGTATGGCTGGGTTGTTCTTGGTTTTTTTTCCTGAATTTTTCCACCCCAAGCCTCCCTATAATTTGTGGGCCTTGAAAAAGTTATGGTTTGCCCTGTAAATGGAGAGGGAGAGCTTGTTTGGGGTCGGCTCACTTTTTCTTGTCTCCTAGTTCTTGTCAGCTACAGAGAGGGTGGGGCCACAGAAATAAAGAGCCCCACCATAGAGAGATGGATTTCCAGCTCCAAAAAAGAGAAAGCTGCCCCTTTCTGAGCTGAAGGGGCTCCTGCAAAGTCAGCTTCACCGGAGCCAGAAGTCTAACCTGGGGGCAGTTCGCCCGTCATCTGATCCAGAAGACAACTGGACCGAGCAGGGCCTTGAGAGCACCCAAAGACTTAGGAGAGCAGAGGCCCCTGAATAGCTTCCCCTACTCCCTGGGGACACTGAGCCGGCCCTCAGTTCCCACACCTGACAGGCAAGCGCTTTCCCAGTTTCACTTGGGGAAGGAACTTTCTCCAAGGATACTCAGTCAGGCTAGGTCAGTTCTGCAAACAAGGATGAGGCAGCTCCAGACCCAGCACCCACCTCCTCCCCTGCCCACCCCATCTTCTAATGAGCAGGCCTCTCCTCTTTGTTCTCCCCTGTGGTTTTGGTCCCTGTCTTTTTTAAAAGGTGACGGCACTTCCACAAAGTCTTTAAATATGGTTTATTATGAAAACTGCAAATATATGCAAAGCTAAAAAAAATATTATCCTGACCCTCGTAGGCCATCACCCCGGTTGCCCCATGTCACCCCCACTTTTCCCCACTAAAGTATTTGAGAGCAAATCCCAGACTTCCGTCCCCTGGCCTCTACACTCCTGTGCGCATCTCTGAGCATGCTGTTTCCCACTCATGAAATTCCTTAGTGACATCTCATCTTTCCAACCCTTCTATCTGCAAGTTCCCAGCTGTCCTGGAAAAGTCTGTTTGCAATGGACTGCGCGGAAGAAGGATTCCTGAAGGGCCCCTCAGTGCATGTCCTATCTTCTGTCTGTCTTTATCTTTTTCTTCCCTGCCATAATTTTTTGGGGGAAGAATAAAGTCAACCATTCAGATGCTCATCGTTTTATCACAGTTGCATGTATTATTTGGTACTGAAAGGGGAAACACATCCCACCAAAACTCTCATGGCCACCCAGTAAAAATGTCCTTTGATGGGACAGGAACTTGGATTGGAGGCAGCGGATTGAAACAGGAAGTGCCACCAACAATGGCATCTGGGCAACACTTGGAGGAACAGTCCATCCAGTGCCCATTTTTCTCTCTGGGCCCATTCCCCCGGCCCTTGTTACCTGATTTTTTCTATCTCTGAGTTTGAAAAAGAGCTTCATTAAGGCAACATGTCATAAACTGCATAGATTTCATATAAGGATCATGTAATTCAACCTGAAGCTTCCAGATACCACATTGCAATTCCTCCCTTCCTCCTTCTCCCCACTCCAGAAAACTGCCGATCTGACTACTGTTGGCTATAGATGAGTTTGCATTTTCCAGAAATTTATGTATATGGAGTCATACAGTATCTGCTCTTGTCTGGCTTCTTTCATTGAATGTAATTCTTTTGCAATTTGTCAATATGTACTGAGTATCAGCAGTGCACCCCATTCAGTTGTATTCTGTTCCTGATTAACCATGGTAAGGTTTAGAAGGAGACCCCTTAAAGTTCTCTTGGGTCTTTAGTGGCTCAGTGCTTGTGATGACACACTGGCCTTCTGTGAAAGGACACTTGCTCAATAAGCCTGCTCATAAGAGGACAAACTCTTGTCCTATCATTCCTTTCATGAACTCTCCTGACCCCAGTTCAGAGAGAGAGGGATCTGAAGGCGATGTCCTCTTCCAGTCTGCAATCACAGAAGTGTGCAGGTGGTGGTGCTGGGCATGGGTGGGGGTCAAGGGAGAGTCACAGCCATTTCATAAATCATCAGGGCACCAAATTTGACTTTCAGGCAACACCGAAATCCCTTTACCCACCGGTGTTACGAATGCTGCCTTAAGCTCTGGAGTATTTGGAAGATCTTATTTCTTTAACTACTGTGATATACATTCCTTTACCTTTTCTCAAGATTGGAACAATAACACAGTGGGAATGAATTTCTTCGAATCTGATGCAGAGGCTGCTGTTGGTTATGACTCATCATTATTTAAGACACACGAAGTACTCTTTGAATGTGGCTTTTAAGCACAAGCTCCGAATGGTGATCTGACAATCGTGAGACACATTCGCAGAGAACAGCTCCAGAAAAGGAAGGTGAACGGACATGACCATGGTGAGGAAAAACACTGTTCTTCATCTTGCCCCTAATCCAGACTACAGAATGAAAATGATGTCCCCGCACTGTCTCCCATCCCCCACCCAATGGTGATTCAGAAGGGACAGGATGTCTTTTTACTTGTGAAAGCTTATCTTTCCCAAGAAAGCAGTTCTGATTTGCTTGGCACGTCAGGGCCCAGAATGTTCAGCCTTCTTCCTTAAGGAGTCAAAAGGAGAGTGCAAGGAGGGTGTGGCAGGGGATCCAAGGTCACCACTGCCATTTTATTTCTTCCTAGAATAACATTTTCTCCACTGGTTGCCAGCACACTTATTTTTATGTAGATTTGACCTTGGTTGCAACCTTGAACAACTAAAATAGAATAAAATAACTATAAGCTACTTCAAAAAGCTTGACCTTAAAAAAAGTATGTGAAAAATAAGACAAAGGCAGGAAAACAAACCAGGCCGCCGCTCTGAGCACCGAAGCAGTGAGCTCCAGGGTCTTGTTAAAATGTCAGCCTTGTGCCTATTAGATTCCATCCTGTGCTTGATTATTTCTGCAGCGAGTGCGGTCTTTATCGATTGTTAGAGTGGAATGTTCAAGAGCATTATGTTACAATCTGTCTCCAAATGGCTTTTCAGAAAGAAATTTCCTGTAACTCAGAGGCAGAAATTATGCAGGGAACTGAAAGGGAAGGGACTAGACAGCTGAATTTCACCCAGACATTGGCATATGGGGAGGTGATGGTGTGTACACCCAGAGAAAACTCGTACTGATTTTCCTAGTAAGGAGTGTCAGCTTCAAGTCATTATTATCACATCGCCAGAAATGATGCTAAATACTGCATAACTCCAAACTGAGGATCACAGTGCTGGAAGGCTGATTTCAAGTCCAGGGCCTCTGGGCTCACATTGCAACCCTGGCTTACCTCTCCTTCATCCATCTGCCTCCTACATGTTCTTGCCTCAATCTCACCTCCTCCATGAAGCCCCCCATCCTCCTTCAGTGATCGTCTAAAAGCACTATGTTTTGTACTGACTGCTATCTGAATGTTATTTTCTAACAGTTACACATGCATCAACTTATGTCACAACTAGACCTCCAAGTATGACTTACCCATTGTGCATCCTCCAGAGAGAGTTTCACGGCACTGTGCAGAGATCCAGGTGCTGTGTGTGTGTTTATCCCACCCCATTGCCCACCGGTTCTTTCAATCAAAGATGTGGTTCATCTAAATGAATAGTATTTGGGTTGGGTGTATCAGCAATTTCAATGCAACTCAGCTTAAACAGTAAAAGGAATTTATTGGCTCAATATAACCCCCAAAATCTGGTTGTTGGTTTGGATTCAAGTGAGGTTTGATCCAGGGGCTTAAGGATGTCAAAACAGACCTGGTTTCTTTCTGTTGCTCTGCTTACTCTCCATGAAACTGACTGTATCCTGTGATTTTTTAAATATTTATTTATTTATTTTTTATTTTTTTATTTTTGTTGCAAGATGGCTGTTAATGGCTCCTGGGACAAAGTGTGTATCCTTGTTCACATCCAGAGGAAAGGCAGCATCTTTGCCCCAGCATTCCCAGCCGAAGTCCTAAGTATCATTGCCTGGACAGACTTAAATCTCACTGTCACCCCCCGGAAACAGGAATTAGCGGAGGCTCGCTGCCCTGGGGTGATATGGGTCTCCGGACTGAAACTGGCAGGTGGAATTAGTCCGTGGGAGCTTGGGCAGCTACCAACAAATGCTCTAAAACCCCAACAGACTTTATTTATCAACCTCCCACAATCGGCTCATACTGAGTCTCATGTAGAAGGGATCTGTTCTCTGCCTTTTAGGTATTTTTATCCTTGAGAAAATAAAAGGAACCAATCAATAACTTCGGCATCATCTGGCCTCTGCAGAATTTGGCAGATTCTCATGTTACCACGTCACTAATGAGGTTTTCCAGAGACTATAGTTTCTTTCCGTTCTCTGCCCATCACCACGATTTTCTCTTAAAAAACAAAGTGCAAACAGGGATAGAAAGAAAGAAGGAAAGGAGAGAGAGAGAAAAAGAAAGAGGGAGGGAAGTAAGGAGAGAGGGTGGGGGTGAGAGAAGAAATATGTCTGAACTTATAGGCAAATGCAGAGCCCCCATGGGTCTGGTTCACTCAAACCGAGGAAACTTCCTGGCCCAGGTCTGCCAGAATACAGTGTTAAGATTGTAAAGTGAGGAACAATCTCCACCCTGGACTTGCCTGTCCCTGCCAGTTTTTTGCCAGAGGAGCACCAGGTGTCACTGAGTGAGGAACGGGGCTCCTGCCGGAGCAGACGTGCTGCTCAATTATGAAGCCTGTTCCTTCTTGGTCTGATTGGAAAACTCTACTGAGGGAGGCCACATGATTTCAATTTCTGTGTTTCTGATAAGATCTGGGGCCATTCCCACTGGCAGGAGTAAGCTTTTGGTCCACGACAGGGTTCAAATATACTTGCAGACTGTGTGACTGACCGAGCAAAGCCTGCTTCTCAGGCATCTGCCCATGGAAGCTCAGAATGAACAGGGCAGGGGTGCCGGGAGGTGCACGGCGAAGATGGCCATTCCTGCCCTGATTTTGCCATCTGAGAAAGTCAGTCTTCAATCTGCATCTGGGGTGGGAGAGGGAGGCAGGCAGGGAAGAGGATAAAACCCTGTGGAAGGAGAGTGGGGTGGGGACCTCTGCATCCTTTGGCCCCGCCAGTTATTTTCAAGTATAGACTTCAGACTTGTGAAGAGTGCAAATATTCTTTGCATTGCACGACCCTGGTGTCTGAAAATACAGGGTGGGCAAAAGGTGGTTTATGGGTGTGAGTACACGAAACACAGTTTATTCTTGTATTATTATTAGTTGTATCATTTTCCATACAAATGACTGCAAACCTACATTTGCCCCACCCTGTATAATTTACAAAACATCAATGACAGAAAGTAAAGGGGATGGAGCAAGGAATTCCTTCTTTTACAAAAAGATCTCTGCACAAACTCCCCTTAACCTTGTAAGGGAGTTCCATGCTCCCCAAACTTTTCTGGAGCCCATCTACTTTGTAAAAGGAGGCAGATATAAGACTGGATGTTTAGCTGCTTGTTGAAACTTGAATAAAAATGTGGAGTGCTGATTTTATTTGCCTAGTAGAAGACTTCAGGTTAAAGAGATCTTAGATACGTTTTTCTTTAGCACCTCACTCAAATTACTGCCTTGAAAGAGATCCGGAAGGTAGGAAGAGTTCTTGCTTTGGGGAAGGAATCACATCTGATGAAAGAGCCACAGACTTTATTAAAACAAAAATGATGTTTGGAGACACATTGTTCCATCCTCTCCAAGGCCTGTCTTGACAAGAAGAAGCTACTATCTGGTTCACTCATCCGTACAGTGAGGGTGGGCTGTACCTGGGGCCCTTCCAGCCCTATCAGTCTTGGCGTCTGTGCACTTGGGTCCGCGATGCAAGAATCAGAGCTGACACAAGGCAGGCATTCAACCAGTGGGTTTTTCTTGCCAACTGCGCCTCCTGGGAACTGACTGTCCCTGCACAAGGTGATTCCCACATCCTCAACGTTGTTTGTGGCGTCTGAGTGCCTGCCGATTCCTTCTCACCAAAACCCTGTGAAAGGAGCACTCTACAATTGCAAAATTAGAAAAGTCACTTACAGCTACTGTTTACATAAACTGGAGGTCTTCATGTTCTCTTGTCACTAAAAGATTGTTTAAGAAGGGATTAGTCAAAGAACGTGTATGAATGGCACACAGACATGGACAACAGCGCAGAATTGCCTGAGGGAGTACGGTTTAGGCTGGGTGTTAGGGGCAAAGGGGGAAAATCGGGATAACTGTAATAGCATAAACAATAAAACATTTAATTTTTTTTAAAAAGCAGTTGTTCTCTGGAAGATTTCAGCACAGTTATAAAGGCTTCACAGGTTGCCCTGGTATGTTTTACATTCTCAAAGGGATGTTCGTGGCTGGAGGCTGACCTGTAATAGAGGCAGCACATCAAGGGTAAGATAGTTTTCACAGCTACGTTACAGCAGAGATGATACCAACTGGATCCTTCCTGCAATACCAGGTTCAAGTCTGGCTACCCAATGCTAGTGAGGCCCACAGAGAGCCTTGGAAAGGGCACAGAAATCTAATTAAATCTTGTGGGTAAATAAGATAAGAAGGAAGATGATATAAAGGCCTCAGAATTGTTCAACTCAGTGAAAAATGAAGGTTGCTCTGAATTGATGGCAGCTGGTGTCTCTCGGAAGGGAGAGTGTGAACATTGAGGAACTTGCTGAGCTGGGAACAGTTTCTTAACAACAGGGATTGAGGGTTGGTCTTTCCAATTTGGGGTAATTTTTGAAAAACTATGCCTGAGAGTAGAAGAAAGCCTCCTTAAAGCCACCTTCTCATCATTTTTAGTTGTTTTTCTCTCCATGGAGCTCACGTTTTGAAAAATTCTGTCAATCAATTCCACTTACTATTTAATCATATATTCCCTTTGTTTTTTTCTAAAATGGTCTCAATTTATGCCTTTTGTTCAGTATAATATTAAGTGCTTCCCCTTCAATCTCTAAATATCCCATTAGAAAAATAAAGTATATGGTTATCCTAATAAGAACCAGCGTGGTTTGATTTTGGAAATATACACATGGATCTCATTGGCTACCTCTTTTAAAAACTAGCTAAAAAGGCTCTATTATTGGGGAAATTATTCTACATGGGTGATCTTTTACCCTGCAAAGGTATGATCCTGTGACACTACTGGAATTATCCAGAATGCCCATTATTCATCCCGTGAGAGCCACCTGAGCAAATACCCAGTCTCTTCAGCCTCATTTGAAACAGACACAGATTATAACAAGGCGTGTACTTTTAGGCATGCATCTTGAGGGAGAGGAAACCTCATCCTACCATCTAAGCTGGAAACGTCTTAGTTTTCAGATGCTCAGAAATTAAGACCCTCACGTATTCTCATATTCTTCCTACTTCTAGTAATGCATGATTGTGGAAAGAGAATCAACATAAATCTCTAAATTGAGTTCTCATTTAATTAGTTTGGCAAATACTTACTGAGCACGTGAATGTGCCAGGCACAGTTCTAGGTGCTGGAGAAACAGGAGTGAAGAAAAAAGACTTAACCTTTTAGCACACATACCATCGGC
>PVIA01011270.1:0-16918 GCA_004024845.1 Tonatia bakeri
CAATGGAACAGAACAGAGAGCCCAGAAATAAGCCCAAGTCTCTACAGTCAATTGATATTTGATAAAGGAGGCAGCGACATAAAATGGAGTAAAAATAGCCTCTTCAACAAATGGTGCTGGGAGAACTGGACAGCAACATGCAAAAAAATGAAACTAGAACACCAACTTACACCTTACACAAAAATAAACTCAAGATGGAAAAAAGACTTAAATATAAATCATGACACCATTAAAGTACTAGAGGAGAACATAGGCAGGAAAATCTCAAATATATTACGCAAAAACTTTTTTACAGACATGTCCCCTAGAGCAAGAGACATAAAGGAAAGAATAAACAAATGGGACCTCATCAAAATATAAAGCTTCTGCACTGCTAAAGAAAACAGTTCCAAAATAAAAAGAGAATCAATTGTATGGGAAAACATATTTGCCAATGATACCTCAGATAAAGGCTTAATCTCCAAAATATATAAAGAACTTACACGATCATACTCTAAGAAGACAAGCAACCCAATTAAAAAATTGGCAAAGGACTTGAACACACACTTCTCCAAGGAGGACATACAGAGGGTCCAGAGACATGTGAATAGATGCTCAATATCGCTAGCTATCAGAGAGATGCAAATTAAAACCACAATGAGATACCACTTCACACCAGTCAGAATGGCCATCATAAGCAAAACAACAAACAACAAGTGTTGGAGAGAGTGTGGAGAAAAGGGGACACTAGTGCACTGTTGGTGGGACTGCAGACTGGTACAACCACTGTGGAAAACAGTATGGAACTTCCTCAGAAAATTAAAAATGGATCTGCCTTTCGACCCAGCAACTCCACTGCTGGGACTATATCCTAAGAATCCTAAAACACCAATCCAAAAGAACCTTTGCACCCCCGTGTTCATAGCAGCACAATTTACAATAGCCAAGTGCTGGAAGCAACCTAGATGCCCATCAGTAAATGAATGGATCAAAAAACTATGGTACATCTACACAATGGAATTCTATGCAGCAGAAAGAAAGAAGGAGCTCCTACCCTATGCAACATCATGGATGCAACTGGAAAGCATTATGCTAAGTGAAATAAGCCAGGCAGTGAAAGATAAATACCATATGATTTCACCTTTAACAGGAACCTAAACAACACAACAAAACAAAGAAAGAAGCAGGGTATAGTCAAAGATACTGCATTAGAGGACAGGTGGAGAGTGACCAGAGGAGAGAGAAGAGGGATTTCGGGGGAGAGGGGGAGGGGTTTATAGGATCAAAGTTAAAGGACACATGGATAAAAGCTAGGGGGAGGGTGGTAATGGGAGGGAGGTAGGGAGGGGTGTTGGGAGGACTTGAATGGGAGTAAGGGGGTGAAAACTGTACTTGAACATTCATTTAAATAAAAAAAAATTGGGGGGTTTGCATCTTTCTTCCAGAAAGTTTGGGGGAAAAAAGACATGAACAATAAGAATTATAAAGATAAAAGGAAACAGATAACTTCCCAGAACTTAAAACTGTGGGGTTTCAAACTGAAAGGTTAAACTGGAGCCAAGAAGCATCATTTTCTAATTTTAGTTCTCAAATGACTTCCAGATCCTAATAGCTTCCAGATTAAAAGAAATCATATGCAAAAATTCAGGATCAGAATAGCACCAGACTTTGCAATAGCAGTAGTAAAAACTAGAAGACAATGAAGCGATGCTCGATTTAGAATTATGTTCAGTTTAGAATTCTATACTCAGCCAGAGTATCAAGGGTGACCATTAATAAGGTACTTCCAAATATGTAAATTTTCAAAAAATAAATTGCCTTCTATGCATCAATCTCAGAAAGCTACAGGAGATTGTACACTACTAAGACAAATTGTTTTTTACATGCTCTTAGTATTTTTTATGCATAAAATATCTCCAGTCAAACCCTCTTCTTTCATTTCTGATATTCACTAATTTTGTTTTTTCTTTTTTCTTTCTCTCTTGATGGTTTTTACTAGAAGTTTATATACTCGGTTACATTTTTAGAAGAATCAGCTTTTGTTTTAAATAGTTTATTTTATCTTTATTTTTTCTTTCTCCTTACTTTGGGATTCACTTTCTCTTCTTTTTTCAAACTTTATAAAGTAGAAACTTGTTTTTTCTTTTCTAACACATGCATTTAAAGCTATAAATTTCCCTCTAGGCCTCATTTATTTTAAATATTTTCTCCTTGTGGTTTCTTCTTTGACCCATGAGTTACTTGGAAGAGTGTTCTTTAATTTCCAAATAATGGGAGATTTCTCTGATATCTTACTGTTATTATTTCTAATTTAATTCATTATGGCAGAGAATATACCCTGTAAATTTTCACTTTTGAAACTTACTGAGATTTATTTTACAGTCCAGCACATGGTTTACCTTGGTGACTGTTACTTGTACACTTGAAAAGAATTATATTCAGCCTTGGTTGGGTTTGTTATGTCAATTAGATCATGTTAGTTAATAATGTTTTTCAGATCTTCTCCATTCTTATTCATTTTTTTGTCTAGTTGACCTCTCAGTTACTAAGAGAGTCATTGAAAATCTCCAACTATGATTTTCGTCTGAGTTCCTGCCTATATTTAGTTACTCCCTCAAACCCTCAAATAGTTGTTTTTCATATTTTGTTCAGATTTATCACTGTTAACTGCAAGATAATTAATCTGACAGAAGCTACACCACCATTACCAGATGTAGTAACCTAAGTATCTTAGATAATTTTGAGAAAAATATTTATAGGCTAGAATTTGACTCAAATTTCCAAGTCTTGTGTATTAGTCTCCTTACCTGTCCCCACTACCCATCACATCACAAAAGGAACTGATAACAAGATACATCATTTCTATTAATGGACTTCAAAAACAGTTTCTTTTGCATTTTACCTCTGTAAACAAGTATTACAATTTAGGTATGTCCCCTTTAATCAACATACCTTAAAAACTTTTTTGAAAATAGTTGAGTATAAAACTAGAGGAAATTATCTTTATTCCACTCCACTGTCCAATTTTCCATTTATGGGGAATGCTTTCCAGACATCCTGAAAAAAAATTCATAAACATGAGAGGTACTGGTGATGACCAAACTAAAAGGTGGTAGAAAAAAATGATGTTTGGTAACCAGAATGAAAGGCAATGGCGAGATTTAAAGGGAAAGGTCTGGAGAGAAATGAGAACCTCTTTACATTTGAACCCATGTGCTCATGCTGCACAACACAATTCAAAACAAGTGTATCAAAAATTCCATATCATAAATTACATTGCCATTATAAGATGCAATTTTGTAGAAACATCTATTTTATGTGACAGTATCCTAAAAACTCATAAAATATTTGAGTTGCAGGCAGGCATTTCTTTGAAAATTGAAACTAACTTCATAACTCTGATCTACCTTTCAGTAGAAGTGGAAGTAAAACATCTTCCAACTTTAGGAGAAAAATACCTGCCCTATCCTTATCCCCATGAAAAGCTTTCTTTCTAGCCAAGTACCTTTCAGGGGAGCATATAGGAAGGTGTGAGCTCTGACAGTTCAGCACATTTCACAGGGCCACCTCCACTCTGTGATGGACCAGGGAAAAGATTTTAAAAGTTACAAAAAAAAGAATGTAGCTTAAAAGAAGAAACCACACTAATTTAGTAGTCTTAATGAAAAAGAGAAGAATAGAAAGGACAAACAGAGCATGGCTCCATAGAGGCACCAGTATTACAGAATCCCTGAGTTCCAGCATTAACTCTGTTACTAGCACTGCATGCAGTGAAGTCATCATCAGTGTTGGTATTTTTCATCCGTTGACTAAGGACACACACACAGAAGGCATGCAACATAGGTCATGAAAATGAGTGCAGGTATTACCCATCTTAAATGTCTAACAAGTCCTGATACAACCCCTTCATTCTTTCTTATCTGACTACTGAAAACCTTGGAGCAAAAGCTGACCTTTTCCCAAGAACTAAGACTGGCAGACAATCTCCTCAAAAAGAACTCCCTTAACCACAGCCACCGCTACTGCTCTGTCATTCTCTGTCTCTCATCCTGCATTATTATCTTCTTCACAGCACTAATCATTGTCTGAATTTATATTATATATTCTTCTCCTTGTTTATTTATAGACTATAAGCTCCATCTTACCAGACTATTATCTAGGAGTAGCGCTTTGCTTTGTTCCCTAATCTATCCCCAACATTTGGAAACTATACCTAGCCTAGCCATAGTAGGGACTAAATTAATATTGGCCGAAGAATGAATAAATCTAATGCTGGAATTTAGAAGGAATTTGTACTGAAGCAGATTGAAACAGTTCCAGTGTTTCTCAAACCAGAATCTCGAATTATCTGAAAGTCAGCTAGAAGTACAACCACACTGACAAGAAAGGTTCTAAAGAGAGGTCCTCATACTTAATCCTAGACTGTGACAATTCTGTAACAGTCCATTAGCCCACTCTGGGTACCATATGCTGCTGAGTGACTTCCGTGAGCTAAATTCAGTATTTTTGCAACTATCTTTGTTCTTTATAGCCTACTCACATAGTTGAACTTAATTATGGATTCTCACACCGAATATTTAAAATAAAATTGGAGTGGGAGTCCATATATTGAGTATGTGGACAAAAGGAGGAAATAGATATATCACCAATTGATCTATTCTACAAATTCCACTCTGGATCTCAGACTAGGAGATTGTTATCACTCCAGATACATTTCCCCTTTTGGATAATGGTTTGGCCGCTTGGGTTTCCATTTGCTCCAGTACTGGTGGAGACGTCTGACTTCATTTCAGTGAATGGACAGAATGCCGACAGCAGCAGTCCCGTGTGTGAACAGGACACGGACACACACAGACATGCACACACACCATCTGGCCCATTAAAACAAAACTGGCTTCTCACTGACCCTCCACCTCAAATGTTATTTCCTCTTTTTTTCAATTTCCTTTATTCATTTTATTTGTCACATGTAAAATATTTTTTGAGTCTTAAAAGTCAAACGTATTAAAATATGAGTATCCACATTCTAATCTGCATTCTCAAACATTTTTGTTTCTTCATTGTTACTTATATCGCTTTTAGATTCATTTCTTAGAACAAAGAAGATGCCACATTTGCTCTTAAGACCCATAGACAGGGTAGAATATTTACTGCCTTCCACTGGCTCAACTACTTTAGCTGAAGAAAATAAGTTCAATAAGTCAGATTATTTATGTGCACAAGTCCTGTTAAATTTTGATTCATTATTTAAAACCAAAGTACATTTACTATCTAAATTCTGAATATTCTTGCCTTATTTTTATTTTACCTTTTTCTTAAACAAAGGGAGATAAAACCTAACACCCAAGAATATATCACCATAATAAAACTTTATTTAAATACTGTCTATTGTCATCATAGAGCAAATAGTACAGATGTGCTGACAGCAACAGAATCTGTACATAAGAAGTCAGTACTATTAGTTTTCTGAGTTACAATTTAGTTTCAGCAAAAAATCATGTCACATTAATTTTAATTTATTGTTTTTTTTTTCTGGGGAGGGTTATGTATATATAATTTGCTAATTAGTTTTGGTTTTATATTGGTGTAAAAGTTACAAATTTATCCTGATGGCTTATACACTTGAGAAACATTATCTTAAAGGCCCTTCAAGTCAATGCTGGAGACCAATGAGAAATCAGTCTTTTAGAAATGCAAATCAAAATCACAATATACCACCTTGTACCTACTGAACTGGCTATTATCAATAAGAAAGGATATGGAGCAAAGGGAACCTCATATGTAACCTCATAATGTAAGATGTTTGGAATATGTGATGAATTAATAAAAATAATAATTTCTCAACATAATAATAATATCTATCCAAAGCAAAAGTCAATATCATGCTTAATGGTGAAACACTGGAAGGCTTCCCATTAAAATCATGAAAAAAATAAGAAAGTATGCTTTTCTCTTACTATTTAACACTGTTCTAAAAATACTGGCCAATAGAATGATACATGAAATAAATATGAAATAAAGTTGTTAAAAAGAAAATAACTAAATTATCATTATTTGTAAGTGACATTATTATATAGATGGGGGAAACAAGAGAATCAACTGTAAATTTCAGAAATTAATTGGATAATTCAATAAATGGCCAAATAAAAATGCATGTACAAGTATTAATAGCATCCCTATGTACCAGAGATAAATAGCTTCAATTGAGAATGAGAAAGAAGTTTTCTCTCATAATAGCAACAAATATATTTTTAACTACCTAGGAATAACAATAATAATAACAACCACCACATATAACATTGACTGAACTTCAACAGAGTAGGAATGGTCAGGCAAACAGGAATTGGAAAGATTTGTTTGAGGGATGTTTTTTCTTTCAAAATACAAGAGTTATGGGTAAGTGTGTATGTCAATGGGAATTTAGTTAAATTAGTTAACTAATTAGTTAACTTGAAAATTAGTTAAGTATACTTAGGGAAAAAAGCTGAGTTGCTGAATTCATCTAATTAAACAAGATGAACTTATAAACGCACTGCCCCAGTTCCCTGTCCACTTTAGACATTTTACTAACAGTTATTCCTTCTCCTCTCTGACCTGATCTTGTGCTCCTACAGTCACAAAAATACCATTTCCCTGTTTGTGGAAAAATCAGAATATAAGAAATTCTTTTGATCTAATCTCCTTCAGTAGAGCCATCAGTATAATTGAAACAAGTATGGTGATAGTCAAGATAAAAGGACTTTATTGCTTTGATCATGCAGGTAATTTCTTCAATTCTTCATTACATACTGCTAGTGTTGGCTTGGTCAAAATAGAATATATAGTCCATAGTTATAATTTTATTTGCATAATTTTATAGGGAAGACGGGTGAGAATTTTGTTTTGAAACTGCTCTCTTTTTCACTTTTCTGGCATTGTTTCCACATGTTTTTCTTGAATATCAAAAATTGCCATGGTAAATCATGATATATCAAGTCAGTCCCACCACACAATGTTGGCCATGCAGGTATGAATTTGGATCACATCGAACCACTTCTGTCTTGGCCCTGTAAGTACGGGCAGAATAAAGATGTTGTGAGGCTTCAGGGACCTGCACATAGCCTCTTGCCAACAATAAAAAGCCAGGGCTCTTAGTCATACAGCTACAAGAAATGAAGTCTGCCAACTACCTAAATAAGCTTAAAATAGGATTCTTTTAGCTGCTAGGTGAAAATGCAATCCAGCTGACATCAACACAGAAACCAGTTCTGGATTGTCACTGCTGAACTCTTCACTGCTCTAGGGTTGGGTGACTGGTTACTGTCACAGATTTTAATTCAATAGCTGCTGAAGCCCTCCCAGAGTTTGTAAGTGTCTGAATGAAAGGAGCCAGCTGCAAGCCAGATGTCAAGCAAAACAAAAGCAAAGGTAAACAAATGGATCTACATCAAACTAAAAACTGCTGCACAGTGAAGAAAACCATCAACAAAGCAAAAAGGCAACCTACTGAATAGGAGATACTTGCAAATCATACATTTGATAATGGGTTAATATCTAAATTATATGAAGAACTCAAAATACTCAACAACCATAAAAATAACCCAATTAAAAAATGGGCAGAGGATCTGACTAGACATTTCCCAGAGAAAATATATGGATTCTTATGTAGTATTTGAAAATTCACTTGGCTTACTTATATTTAAACATGAATGATTTTTTTTCCTTTAAAAGTAAATGCTTGAAGTTTTATTAAATGTTTCTTTAATGTTAAATAAATACAGCTACTAAATAAAAACAAATCTGTTGTAGAAATAGAATGTCAACTGTAATTGAAAATAATTTTAAAGATTTTTGTGGAGAAAAAAAATGATCAGAGTTTATTAAGGGTTGAGGTTCCCAGCCACAAAGCTATTACTGGTATAATTTGTACAGATATATGGCGATAGAAAGCAGAATATTTCTTCTTATTTTTAGTAAAAAAAATGAATTCTTATACTTAAGACAAGCTGTCAAGCTCTTTTTCTGTCTTTTGCTCTTCTGTTTATTCTACTAATTAGTGGCCTTTTGTAATTTCTCTCTTTTCAGCACTAAGTTATGGAAGTGATGAGGGGTCACACTTGAAGGCATCGAGCTACAGAAGATAATCTCTAAAGGTGGTATATTTCTGTAACATATTACATTTACAAATAGGAACTTCACACTACTTTAGATGAGCATGCTAATTTAGGCGCAACCCAAGACCCATTTGTAAAAAGTATGCATTGATTCTTTCCATATGCAGCATGAAGCTATTCAGTAGAAGATACCACAGGCCAGGTCTCCAGAAAAAAAACACTTAGAAGTGGAGATATGTAGGAGGGGAGGTTTACTGAGGCACACCATCAGCATCAATACTTGTAGGGGAGTGAAGAAAGCAGGATGGGGCAGAGAAAGATAACCTTTGTAGCAATTTCAACAAAGGTTTTGCTAATCCCATAAGCAGCCTTGGAGCTAGAAGTGCTCTTTGGAGTCATCCTGAACTGGGGAGAAACAGAGCCTTATGCTCCCACTTAGACCAAACTAGATGTGAGCTGCTTTCCCCGCCAGGCCAAAGCAGCTCTCTTCAGCCAAGGGCAAGTCCCAGAGACTCACCTGAGTGCTATGTCGGCTGCCAACTATCCCAGCAATGGTGGGTGTGAGTGCTTTAGTCTGGCAGAGAGGGGATTTCAGCAGCACACTACAGCATCTAATACACAGGGGCAGTACGAAGCAACAATTTTTAAAACGTCCAAAATTTCTATCCAAGAAACATGTCACAGAGCTTATTGGGTTGAGATTCAAGGGAACTATATGCTATCTCTTCTATTGCACTTAAAAAAAATGTGGCTTTTGGAAAGCCAATTTTTCTTTCTGTCTTCAGCTATAAAATCAGTTTTGACAAGAGAATCACTTATGGTCTCTTCTACTTTGAGAAGCCTTAACTTTGGTGCCTTAATTTTCAGGAGAATCAAGAGGAAAAAATTTCAAAGGTAGTCATGCCTCGTAAAAAGTTCAATTCATTTAGATCTTAAAGTCTTGGATCCTATTATTTCCCAGTTCAATAAAATCCCAAAATTCCAAAGTAATTTTCCAGTCCCTCTGATAACATCAATACTGGTAACTTTTAGCTAAATCTAAGTGTAAAAATCTAAGTCCCAGAAGAGGAAGAATGAAGATGATTGATCATAGAATTCTAGTGCTGAGACTAGAATCCCAGGCTGCTGAATTCAAACTAAAAATTCAAAAGAGCTTCTTTAATCCTAACTAATTCTGTTGTCATCTATGTTTCTAAAGGAACAATATTGCTAGTGAACCCATAATAAATCTGATTATACCTGCAAAACCTAGTTGTGTTGTTTCTTCTACTGAGAAGAAGGGGAATAGCCATACTCCCTTCTTTACTGTCTTCTGTCCTTCTTTGAAAAGGTCATTAGCTACATACGAGGTCTCCATCACTCAGAATAGCCAACTGATAGATATGAAAGGTCATCTGCCCTTCCAAACATATGAAAGTCAGCCAACTGTATTTGGGCAGTTTAATATAATTGCCCGAGAGAGGTGCAAAAGAAAATGAAAATGACTACATTGGATTTACTGTCTCACTCTATTAGGACTTGTGTAGCATCTTTGTCCCTTAGAGGAACAAAATGGAGAAACCTAAAAATAGAGGACATTGATCTTTTCCTGGCACTAAGCTTCATGAAGAATAGCTTCTTGCAAAAGAGCAGCTTTATTTCATCTATTTAAGTATTCCACATCATGTGTGCAACATGGAATTTTTAAATGTATCTAATTCATAGTTCTGCCTTGATTTTGTCAACAGCAACTTTAATATTAATGATTTATGTCAAAAAGAAGAGTCTGAAAATACATAGTCTGGAATAAAATAACTTCTTTTTCTCACAGGCAGGAAGCTAACAAACTGGTCTTATACAGTCACTGAACATGAAGAAAAAAATGCTAACCATTGATTTTAACAGAACGTGTACACTGCTGATACTTGTGAAAGTTCATTTTCCATTATTTAAATAATTTTCTCAAAGCATCGCAGGTTCAATTCCCAGTCAGAGCACATGCCTGGGTTGCAGGCCACGGCCCCCAGCAGCCGCACATTGATGTTTCTGTCTCTCTCTCTCTCTCTTTCTCCCTCCCTTCCCTCTCTAAAAATAAGTAAATAAAAATAAATAATTTTCTGTTATAAAGCACTGACATGATCCCCACATCAGGCATGTTTTTGTATTTTACTGGAATGTTTCCATGTACCCGTATATGACTATACCCCAATTTCTGTGTAACACTTTCAGACTATGTAATGATAAGACTGTACATTTTTATAGTAAGAAAAGAATTCCATGTTTTACTCAATAATAACCATATTACTCAGTGCACCCTATCAAGTTTTCAAAACAAAGTCAGAATGGACAAATTGTTCTTGAAGATTGGCAACTAACAAAGAATACCAAGTAAATTATTGCTGACATCTAAGTCCCACCTAACTGTATATGTAGTTTATTTTTCTTTCAAGACGCTACCCTGAGTCATTCCAGAAGCAAAGATAGTGAAGGAGTCAGTTTCCTGGCCTGCAGATCCAAGGAGGGCAACTGCGAGGTGCCACACCCCCACCCGGGTCCCTGCTCCGAATGTCCTCAAGTGCTGCCTTAAGGTGTGCATACTTGCATGACAGTCAGAGACGCATTTGTGGAACAATATGTGGAATTTAGAACACAGAAATACAGCATTTTAGTATAAAAATACAAGGTGGGGCAAAAGTAGGTTTACATTTATAAATAAAGGAAACAGTTTATTCTTGAATTATTATTTATTAATTATTGTATTTTTCCACACAAACAACTGTAAACCTACATTTTTAAAAGATTTTACTTATTTAGTTTTAGACAAAGGAGAAGGGAAGGAGAAAGAAGGAGAGGAACATCAATGTGTAGTTTCCTCTCAAGCACCCCCTACTGGGGACCTGGCCCACAACCCAGGCATGTGCCCTGACTGGGAATCGAACTGGCAACCCTTTGGTTTTCAGGCTCACACTCAATCCACTGGGCTCACCAGCTAGGGCCGTAAACCTACTTTTGCCCCACCCTGTACGGGTGAAAAATTAGTTGCCAAGACAAAAAGGAGGTTAACTGGTTGACAAGCAGAAATTAGGTTTTGGAATAAAGCCTTGAGAGAGAGAAGTAAAGTTCTACTAAAATATCTACTAAATATCTACTAAAATATCACCTGGAGGCTCCTTGGTGAGGAAGGTGGGTGAAGGTAGGCAGGATGCCAGCTTGTTCTGCTGTGCAGCAACTTAAAGTGGGTCAAACCCTGCAACTGTGTGTATCAGAGAAGGGTTAGAAAATACTTGGGCCTCAAGGAGTGTGCACTTTGAGCTCAATAGTGCTTACTCTGGTTTCCAGACAAAAGCATGCAGTTGCATGGCTTGTCCAAAGTCAAGACTAAACCAGGACTGAGAATCAACATACCCCTACTGTTGTGGGTTACACTGTGTTGCCCAGGAAGCTATGTAAAAGTCCACTGTAACCTGTGAATATGACTTTCTTTGAATATATGGTCTTTGCAAATGTTATCAAGTTATGGTTAGGTTATATTGGATTAAGGTCGACCCTAATCTAATCTGACTGGTTTCCTTATAAGAAAAGGAGAGACACACACACATCATAGAGGGAAGACATCATGAAGACACAGACAAATGACATGTGATTGGAGTGATGTGTCTACAAGCCAAGGAATTCCAAGATTGCCAACAACTCCCAGAAGCTAGGAAGAAGAGAGGAAGGATCCTCTCTTAGAACTTTCAAGAGAGAACATGGCCCTGCCAATACCTTGATTTCAGACTTACAGCCTTCTAAACTGTGAGATAACAACTTTCTGTTGTTTTAAGCCACCAAGTATGTGGTACTTTGTTATGGCAGCACTAGGAAACTGAAAGACTAGCCTTGAGAATGGGAACAAAGGAAGAAATGGCTCTACATTGAGGGAATTGGAAAGATCCATACCTTAACACCATTTCAATAAATTAAAATGAAGGAGAGAAGAAGAGAGGAGGAACAACCCAGTCTAGAAACACTGCACAAGTAAGGGGGAGATGAGAGGAAAGGCAGTTGTGTTTGCAAATCACCAGGAGGTCCGATTTCAGCATGGCACACATGTGTGTGGATTTGAAGGCAGGAACACTGCAGTGTTAGGGCTTTTTGAGCAGAGCAGCCCAAAGAACTCAGACTTAACTCCTAGCTAATGAAGAGCTACTGAACACTTTTTGGCAACAAGTGATTTGATCAGAGCCACATTAGGAAGACTGATCTGGCAGTGAATGTAGGGTGGCTTAGGGGAAAGAGAGAAACTGAAAAATGTGAATCCCAGTTAGGAAATTACTGCTGTAGTCAAAGAAAATATAATAATAAAATATAAAATTGGATAGAGAACACAGGAATAGAAAAAGAAAACAGAAGTCAAGCTTAGTGGAGATAGAATTGACAGTTCCAGACAGTTGATTTCACATAAGGATGAAAAGAATAAATGAAAAATAACTGAGCCTGGATGAGTAAATGAGAGAGGCATTATTTTTCTTTAAAGAGGCCTTGGAGACAAGTCCAGAGGTTTTTCATTTTTTTAAAGATTTTATTTATTTATTTTTAGAGAGGGAAGGGAGGGAGAAAGAGGGAGAGAAACATCAATGTGTGGTTGCTGGGGGCCGTGGCCTGCAACCCAGGCATGTGCCCTGACTGGGAATCGAACCTGCGATGCTTTGGTTCACAGCCCGCGCTCAATCCACTGAGCTATGCCAGCCAGGGAGAGAGAGGCATTATTAATAGATGAGTTAAGTCAAAAGAGAGATGGACTTAGGAAAAATGTGAGTTTGAGATCCTGGTTTATGCCAGGTTAAATAGAATTATTTCCTACTATGCAAAGATGTTTCATTCTTGCTTGAAGTCTCAAAGCCAGTTCATGTTTCAGCCTGAACTGTATAGTACAGAGCTGGGAATTGGGGGAAGGAAAAAGAAAGATAGACCTAAAACACCTTTGATAACATATCAATAGGGCACATGTAGGGATCCCCTGAGATAATCAGAAAGCAGCTATGATAGGAGGTTGAATAAGCCACAAGCTACAGTTTCAACTGTGACACAGGCCAACCCTTTTCAGAAACACTGAGCACAGCACATCTGTTCAGGGGAATCCTGGACACGGGTGGACATGCCTACAGCAGAAAATACTCATAGATCAGGACCTACTGGGGACACACAGGCTAGTGCTCTTTCTGGTTTAAAAGGGAAAATAAAGTTTGCACAAATCCCCAAGAGCACATAGTTTATTAAGCCAGCACATATAACAAGAAACACTGTAAATACAATGACTGAAAAATCTTCAAATTCCAAGTCAAAGATAACTAATATGTTTTAAAGTCACTAAAGTATGCAGCTACACTTGTTAAATTATGCACTCTGAAAAATGATATTAACCCCATTTGGAAACTTTTTTCTAAACAGAAAAAGGAATTCTCATTTATTACATTCATATAGATGCAGAAATTTCTAACCAGCAGAAGAATGTGTTACAGATTCTGCTAATGGAAAAGTGTGGCCTCCCTCATTTAATAGCATCTATTTTAAACCAGACACTGTTTGGCACTGGAGTGAGCCCAGAAAAATACATAGTCCCACGCACATGGATTATACATAGCAAAAAACTAACTTACTTATACATACTTAAAAACTAACAAATAAGGAGACCAAAAAAAGACGCTGTGAGAGGAAATAATGGATGGACATGGAAGTCCTCCCTGAGGAGATGACATTTAAGCTGAGATCTTATGAATCCCACTTTTAGAAGACCTGGGAGAGATAATGTTTCTGCCAAAATGAATAGTGAGAAAGACTCTACGATGAGAAACCCCTCAACACGATCGAGGAACTGAAGAAAAAGGCCACTGCAGGGGGCGCAAAGTGAGGGAGGGAGAGAAAGGCACAAGATGAAGCTGCAAAGACCAGCAGGAGCAAGACTGAGGGCACGTGACAGGACATTGTAGAAGGGGAACTATTTCTGAGCACACAGGGAAACTGTTAACTGGGAAACAAGACCCAATTTGCTTGCTCACAAATTTATCTTTTTGCTATATAAAGAATAAATAGCACAGAGCTTAGCAAATTCTAAGGGTGAATATCTAAGATATTCAGTAAAAGACAAGAAAGAAATGTAGGAGACATGGTAGGAGGTGTTTTGAATAATCCAGGTGAGAATGAGAGGATGGAAGAAATGGACATATCCAAAAGATATTTGATATAAAACTGACAGGAATTAAGGGCAAACTAAAATATAAGGGTGATAACGAGGGAAGAATTATGAATGGCTTGGCTAAATGACAGTGCCGTTAACTAAGATGGAGAAGGAGGAGCAGATTTGGGAGAGGGGATCAGTTCTGACACTGTTATCAAGGTGCTCACCTATGTGAGATTTGGGCACAGCACATGCATTCAGGACTAGAGGAGACCACTGAGAGAATGTGTAGACCAACTCCTGTACTTAGAAGTGAAGTGAAGGAAGAGAAATCTGCCAAAAGTCACTATCTGTGTCAACACACATGCCACAGCATGCCCTTCCTGATCAAAGTTCATTCCCACTCCCCTAGAGTTGAGCATTATCCTGACTGATGATGATCACTTCCTTACATTTTAGTTTTACTGCCTAAATATGCAAACTTGACATGTTTAGTCTGCCTGTTTCTGGCATCAAGGTTAGGCCACCTGTACAAAATGAGTGAAGAACAAATGTTCTTTGTCTGTTCTCTGGAATAGTTGGTGTAAGATTGGAATTACTTTCTCCTTAAAATGTTTGATAGAAAACAGTATCAAATTTCCTCAGAAAACTAAAAATGGAACTGCCTTTTCACACAGCAATTCCACTGCTGGGATTATACACTAAGAACCCAGAAACTCCAATTCAAAAGATCCTATGCATCCCAATGTTCATAGCAGCACAATTTACAATAGCCAAGAGCTGGAAGCAACCTAAGTGCCTATCTGTAAATAAGTGGATCAAAAAACTGTGGTACATTTACACAATGGAATTCTACAAAGCAGAAAGAAAGAAGGAGCTCCTAACCTTTGCAACAGCATGGATGGAACCGAAGAGTATTATGCTAAGTGAAGGAAGTCAGGTGGTAAAAGACAAATATCATATGACCTCACCTATAAGTGGAACCTAATCAACAAAACAAACAAGCAAGCAAAATATAACCAGAGACATTGAAATTAAGAACAATATGACAGTAACCAGAGGACAGGTGGGAGGGGCAATGGGGGGAAAAAGAGGAACAGTTTGCAGGACCATCTATAAAGGACACATGTACAAAACCAAAGGTGGGTAGGATCAAGGATGGGAAGTGGGGATGGCTGGGGCAGGGGGGTGTGGAGAGTGTAAAATGGAGACAACTGTACTTGAACAACAATGAAATCTAAAAAATTAAAAATTAAATGTTTGATAGAAATCATGGATAGAGTCTTATGGGCCTGGACTTTTCTTAAATGGAAGGTTTTAAATGACTGATTTGGTTTCTTTAACAATTATAGAAATATTCAAGCTGATTCTCAAATATTGATACTAACACCAAAAATAGTCAAGTACTGACTAACTTAACACAACTTTCATAATCTGATGTATTTTTTTTTCTTTTAGGAGGGAGTCGAGAGGGTTGGGTTAAGTCCCTATTGAATTATTTTTAAATTTGCATTTTCAGAATATATATCAAACTACTAAAAAAATGTATCAGATAGCTAACCAAAAAGGGCAAGATTACATTCTTACAACAGGTCATGAACTGGACCCATTTTATGTGCCTCCCTGGATTTGCTCAGCCAGGGTTTTCTGCTCAATGCTACCAGTGACGATTAAGATCATCTTGCACTAATTATATTATGGAAAACCACTAAAAGGAACCTTTACTCTTCAATAAAAAAAAGGCTTATTGCTACATTTGTTGCAGAGCCATGCTCTTGCAACGAATATTTGAAAGAATATCAAATATGGCCTTCATGACTCAGGGTTCCTTCAATTATTTGTTTCACCTATAAGAACATATACTATGGTTGAAAGAAGAATTTGAGGGCTTCCGGCCAAGATAGAGGCATAGGTAGTTGCACTATGCCTCCTTGTGCAACCAAAACTAAGGACAACAAAAATTGAGAAACAGAAAACAACCAGAACAGAGAGAAATGAACTGAACGGAAGTCTGACTACCATACATCCAAACCGGTAAGGAGCGGCAGAGTCGGAGGCCTACGGAGAGGGGTCGAGGGGTCCCGGCAGGACAAAGCGCTGGTTGGCAGACATGGGCGCGCAGGGCACAGACAGCAGTTGGTGGACCGGTGGCGGACCCTGGCTGCGGGAGGCAACAAGCAGACCCAGTGAGGGGTGCGGGGCGACTGGCTGGCCACAGCCACACATTTACGCGCAGATAGACTAAGCAGAAATGGGCAGCAACACAGACTGTGCAACCCAGGGCCCCAGCGCCGCCGGGAAACAAAGCCTAAGCGCACTGACTGAAAACACCTGTGGGAGTTGAGGCCGGGAGATTTTCTCAGCCTCACAGGAGACTTCTTGGGGAAATCCACAGAGTTCGAGAAAGTACACAAGCCCACCTGCCCGGGAGCCAACACCAGAAGGGCCCAATCTGCTTGTGGGACGTGGCAAGGGGGACTGAGGTCCTGGAGAGAGCAGAGCAGGCACCATTGTTCCCTCTCAGACCCTGCCCCCACATACAATGTCACAACCCAGCAACTGGGGTGTCCCGCCCTGGTGAACACCTAAGGCTCCACAGCCCTTATGTAATAGCTGCAACCAGTTCAAAGGAAAATAAAAAATAAAAAAGATGGCTGAAACAGAATTAAAAGCCCCAGAGCCAATTTTTTTAAGTGATCCAGAGATAGCT
>PVIA01011270.1:17018-45710 GCA_004024845.1 Tonatia bakeri
GATAAGAGAAATGAAGGAAAACACACAGGGAAACAATAGTGAGGGGAAGAAAACTGGGACTCAAATCAATGGAGTGGACCAGAAGGAAGAAAGGAACAACCAAACAGAAAAGAATGAAGAAACAAGAATTCAAAAAACTGAGGAGAGGCTTAGGGACCTCCAGGACACCTTTAAATGTTCCAACATCCGAATTATAGGGGTACCAGAAGGGGAAGAGAAAGAGCAACAAATTGAGAACTTATTTGAACAGATAATAAAGGAGAACTTCCCCAATCTGGCAAGGGAAATAGACTTCCAGGAAGTCCAAGAAGCTCAAAGAGTCCCAAAAAGGTTGGACCCAAGGCGGAACACGCCAAGGCACATTATAATTACATTAGCCAAGGTAAAAATGAAGGAGAGAATCCTAGAAGCAGCAAGAGACAAGGAGACAGTAACCTACAAAGGAGTTCCCATCAGACTGTCAGCTGATTTCTCCAAAGAGACCTTATAGGCAAGAAGGGGCTGGAAAGAAGTTTTCCAAATCATGAAAAGCAAGGACCTACATCCCAGATTGCTCTATCCAGCAAAGCATTCATTTAGAATGGAAGGGCAGATAAAGTGCTTCTCAGATAAGGTCAAGTTAAAGGAGTTTATCATCACCAAGCCCTTATTATATGAAATGTTAAAGGGACTTACCTAAGAAAAAGAAGATTAAAAATATGAACAGTAAAAAAAAGGTCATCAAATGGAGGGTTAGCAACAAGGAAGTGGGAGGAGGAGAGAAGGGGAAAAGATATAGAGAACAAGTAGCATAGACAATAGGTAGAAAATAGACAGGGAGAGGGCAAGAATAGAATGAGAAATGTAGACACTAAAGAACTTATGACACATGGACATGAACTAAAGAGGGGAATGTGGGTGAGAGGGGGTGGGCAGGGTGGAGGGGATTGAAGGGGAAAAATGAGACAACAGTAATAGCATAATCAATAAAATAAAGAATAAAAAAAGAAGAATTTGAAAATAAAAGATAAAAGGGGCCGAAAAGCAGACTGAGGATTGAGAATTTCATTCCTGAATCTGCAATTAGCTCACAGCTACCCTTAAGAAGTGCTTACTTTTCCCCCTTATCAGCAAAATAATATGTCTACAACACCATCAACAAAGCCAACCACCAAGGCTGACAGACAGGTATTGATTTGCTTTCCCAAGGACCAGGGGTTTCAATGAATCAGACCGCTGGAAAACTAGCTATTTCTTAAAAACTTCGTAGTTTTAAACTGAACTGTGAGGCTCCAACTGGCTCTCTCTCCAGGCCTTGGTCGTTTGCAGGTGAAGTGTGTGGAAAGTTTTCCCTGTCAAAAGGAAAGTTCCTTTTTCTTTATTTTTTCTATCTTGTTCTTTTGTAAAAATAATGGAAGGGAAATGATTCACATCAGTGTGAAATAAATATTTTTTAAATTATTTTCTGATCATTTTCCCCAACATCTTTCTATTTCTTATATACATCTTCCCATACCTTTTTCATACAAACATACCGAAACATGAATTTCTTGGTTATTTGTACACAAATGGAATATTTTTATACATATTATTCTAAAAATTACCCTTACCAACTTTATACATATCATGTATCTAACTTCAGATCAGTAAACATAGGACAGATTCTTTATTAATGTGTCATGTTATGAATTTAATACAATTTAACCACTTCCCTATTGAAATCCTTACTGAAAGTAAGTACTTCTTACTTACAGATTTTTACTTCTACTAATAATACATCAATAAACTTCTTATGTACTGAAGTTTTTTATTTCAATGTGACAGATTTGCAAAACTGGGGCTCCTGTGTAAAAGAAAAGTACTTGTATTATTTATTTTTAATATATACCTACTTTTCTTAAAGTTATGGTAATTTATAGTCCTATTAGGAAGACGTGAGTGCATATTCTCTGATTGGCTGTTGTTACTCTTTAATTTTTACCAGTCCAATAGATGAAAGATAGTTTTTCATGGTTGCTTCAGTTTGCACTTCCCTAACTACTCCTCAAGCTGACTCTCTCCTCTGTGGTGTTTATTCTCTAATTTTTATTGGTTTGTTTAGTGTTTTAAGTTTCTTGAGTTTTGCTTTCAGTATAAATTTGTGGGAGATCCTTGCAGGATATTAACCCTTTACCAGGAATATGATTAATGTTTCTCAAAACTTTCCGACAAATCTCCATATTTGATCTAAATTTTTTTTCTCAGTCTATGGTTCTCTTTAATTTTGGGTTATGGTGTCTCATGCCATGTATCTTTTAAAAATTTTTATATAATTGTACTGGAGACTACCAATTGTCCACATAAATTCATTCTGCTTTCCTCTTTGACACATGGCTGGACTGCACTTCCCCACTCCTTTTCAACTTGGCCTGTGACTGACCCTCACCAGGGTAACATCAGCAGGAGCAGGGTACACCTTTCCCCAGGGTTAGGCCTTAAAAAGTAGATGTGTTATTTCCATGCTCTCCTTCTCCTTCCACCATCTGGAACCTGGACATGACAGCCCAGTTTTGACCATGGACAGGACAATACCCTAAGAGATGACAAAGTCAGGTGTATCTGTCAGGATCCTATCAGGAGACAGAAACGACAGGGGGCAAGGTGGGATTCAATATGAAGAATTTGTAACTCTGATAAACAAATGACTATAAAATATAAGGAAACACTACATGTGACCCTAGAGTTAACAGAGAGCACCCAAGGAAGACCAAACTTAGCAAGGCCCACCCCTCCACGGCTGGAGATCAGTCCATTAGGGAGCAGAGATTTCTACTTGTTTTCCCATACCAGAGCTGGCTGGTAGCCACTAGACAAGCAGGAAACAATCTTCCAGAGTGCAGCTGAGTACAGGTTGTCAGCAACTGGTGATGTGGTGACACAGGCATGCAGACAGGGTGTGCCCTGGAGCACAGGTCTGCAAAGGGAACCGTGGCACCATGCAGGCAGCACACCTTCGGGGGCAAGGTTCTTTGTGAAGCAGGCCTCAGGAAAGTCATCTCCAGGCCAGGCTGAAGCTCAAAAGTTGCCAAGGGAGCTCTGGTTGGGAGTGCACATTGGGGCAGAACTCTACTGAACATCCTCACATGCACACTGCTGAAGCACCATGCAGCGATCAGAAACGGCAGGAGAAGCTCCATCCTCCAGCAATGTGCCTCCAAGCACCCTCTGCTGAGGAAGCTTAATATCTTGTCACTATTCAGGAGAGATGCTCAAAGGAATTCAGTTCCCTATCCCAGGGGACACTTTGAAAATGTGTGCTTTAGGTGGGGTTTAAAGGCAATAAACTGATAACTGGCACACTGCAACTTGTCGGTGTGGAAGGAGCCTGAGTTCCTGTATGACTGCATGGTCCTGGAAGCTTGCCTTAGAACTGTTACGTAAGAGAGAAATAAACTTCTGTGTTCTTTGAGCTGCTTTCAGGGGGAGGCTCTTTGCAATAGCATTTTGGTTTTTCTTGCTAATTCAGTAGTCAAACATGTCACTTTTACATTTACCGCTTCCGAGTTTCCTGCCTTACTTGGGAAGACCCTCAAACGTTGATTTTAAAATGTATAGCAAGTGATTACCCAGTTAGGGAAAGACTATTCAGAAGAGAACAAATACTGCCACCATGGTTGTGGCTCATTGCCAGCTACTTCCTGACACAGACAAGCAATAAAGAAAAAGACACAAAAGAATTATATTAGTGAGGAGCCATGAGCACAAACCCCTCTAGCTCCTTTGAGAAGTTTCTGTGAATTCTTTCTAGAATACAGACCTAAAGCAGCTGCAGAAAGAGACAGTAAAAAATAATCATAAAATTACTTTTTCTAGCAGATTGAGTAACTTCACCACTTCATACAAATACTTGTTAATCAGGCAAGAGGCTTGAGCAGCTGAAAACATGGAAGTTATACTTCAGTGGAAAGTTCTACACTGCCTTACTCCACAAATTATTCCTCTGGGCTAACATCAGGATTGTCCTGTGTGTGGACAAAGCTGACTCCATTGTAAAACTCCCCCACTTTTATTCTAGTAGACTGGAATGTGCAGAGTTTTTGGGTTAATCACAAACTAACATTAATCCTTTCTCTACTGAAGAGTCCTTCTTCACCTGCAAGGCATCCTCAGCATTATTGTTTAACTCACCATGGTGCCACAGCCTCCTGGTATCTGGAGCCTTTGCTCTGCTCCATCATCTTGCATTCTTTTTGGAGCAGTAGGTCTGTTTCCTAATGGGAGATAAAAATGGTGATCTGGAGGGTGAACAGCACATGGATCCATTTTCTGTCCTGCTGCCCAGGACTGTGTAAGTAAGTTCCCTATTAAAACTCTTTAAACCAACAAGCAGAACTTGTCTGTGTCCTTCTTTGGCTCTTGGCTCCTTCAGCATTTGTGAGCCACTTTGCAAACACAACCTTTTCATACAACATCCTGTCATGTGAAAAGCTAATCATACCCTCTCTGGGTATTCTCCATTATTCCCCTTTCCTCTACATCATTTGCCCTTTTGTGAGAAGGGATTATGGCCTTATAAATAAAGTCAGTCAGCAATCATGGCCAAACAGGAAGGCTGCTAAAACAAGGAGACAAGGAAACATGGCCCAAATGAAAGAACAGATCAACATCAGAAAAAGAGATAAAATGGAGATAAGCAATCTACCAGATGCAAAGTTCAAAACTTTAAGCTCTGCATCTGGTAGATTGGTTATAAGGATGCTCAAGAACTTAGTGAAGACCTCAGCTGCATAAAAAAGATCCAGTCAGAAACAAAGGATAGACTAATTGAAATAAAGAACAATTTACAGGGAAACACCAGTAGAGTGGATGAAGCCAAGAATCAAATCAATGATTTGGAACATAAAGAACCAAAAAACAACCATGCCGAACCAGAAGAAAAAAGAAATCATAAAACAAAGATAATATAAGTAGCCTCTGAGACAACTTTAAGAGGTCCAACATTGACCTCATAGGGGTGCCAGAAGGAAAAGAATAAGAGCAAGAAATTGGAAATCTATTTGATAAAATAATGAAAGAAAACTTCCCTAATTTGGTGAAGGAAATAGACATGCAAATCCAGGAAGCACAGAATCCCAAACAACATGGATACAAAGATGCGCACTCCAAGACACATCATTATTAAAAGTCCAAAGGTTAAAGATAAAGAAAGACTCTTGAAAGCAAGAGAAAAGAAGTTAGTTACCAGAAGGTTGGCAGATGGGAGTGGGGAGGGGAAGAATGGGTGAATATTTAAGGGGACTGAGAAGTACAAGTGGGTAGTTGCAGAATAGCCACGTGGATGTAAAGTACAGTATGGGAGACAGAGCGGCCAAAGAACTTGTACACATGACCCATAGACATGAACAATAGTGGAGGAATTGCCTGAGGGCACAGTGGGCACTAGGTGGAGGTGGATAAAGGGGGAAAAATCAGACAACTCTAATAGTACAATCAATAAAACTTAAAAAAATACCACTGATTAATATATCTGTTGTAACAGGTGCCCACCAGCTAAAAGAACAATGAAGAGATACAGGATGATGATGTTTTGGCCTGGCCAATGTGGCTCAATGGATTGAATGCCCATCTGCAAACCAAAGGGTCACCAGTTCAATTACCAGTCAGGGCACATGCCTGGGCTGCCAGCCAGGTCCCCAGTATGGGATGCACAAGAGGCAACAACACATTGATGGTTCTCTCCCTCTCTTTCTCCCTCCCTTCCCCTCTCTCTAAAAATGAATAAATAAAATATTTTTTAGAAAAGATGTTTTTACCTTCTCTATGCTGCACATGGCAGAAGAAATAACAGTTCATGCATGTGGAAATACTGGCTGACTAATTGAGGCCCCCTGAAGACAAGGCAATACTCCAAATGTGGTGATGACCTGAAGGTGAGCGGTGACAAATGTCATTGCTGATTCTGGTACTTTATGAATTTCATAAATTTATTACATTTCAGCCACTTGTTCTAAACAAGAGTGTAAAATCTGGTAGCAAATAGCATCTCCTCACTTTTGTTTTGTTGCATTCTAGAATCTTTTTCTTGAAATTCAGGCTTAAATTTGAGGGTAAGAGAAAACAAAATCACCTAACATTGCCCCATTTCATTTTTATTTTATTTTTTCTTTCATTTTTTTCATTTTTTTGCCCCAACATTTTAATTATACGTTTGTACCCTTGTACCGTCCTCCCTAGAGGGATTCCCTGCATCTCTGATCTCACCTGCCTAGTGAAGTCCTACTAGACAAAATTCAAGACTCAGTTCAAATGTAACTGTTCTGACTGTTCTGAGGGTCTTTTCTGAGTTCCTCTAGATAGAATTAATTAATCCAGCATGAGTGTTGTCATGCTTCTTTGGACACACTATTTACCATGTGTCTTCATTGCCTGCTCAACTGTGGCAAGGATTGGTGTGATTGAGAATATATTTGTGTGTGTGTATATGTATATGTGTGTGTTATATACATTTCTATATTTATATATTTCTACTGCATGGCATTTGTATGTGGTGAATAAAATTTACTAAATGAATCAATATTTCACTTTTGTTATATTGCCTCTATCTTCTAATGTCAGGATTTTAAATTCTTAAAATAATTCACTAAGAAATTAAAGCATTCCAGTAAAATAGTATTTTGGTCTTAATTTAGAGCAATGTTAAAAGTCCCAAAGTGGGGAAGGATTGAAGGTGGGAAGTGTACATGGGTGGGGCGGGGGACAGTGGTGGTGGGAAAATGGAGACAACTGTACTAGAGCAATAAAAAAAAAAATTAAAAAAAGATTTAAAAAAAGTCCCTCTTCAATTCGTTCAGCAGTTCTTCACAGTGGTGTATTATGACCTAGAGGAGCGCTGCCCTCTGGTGGTATCCTTTTCAACAAGCACAAATGTGGTACCTATTGTGCAAGGCTGGTCTTTGTTTCGATTATGGTTCTAATCTCCCTGCCAAGCTGGGCAGCAGATAACCACACAGTCATAAACAGTTTATAGAAGGCCAGTAGTACAGAATACTCACTTTCATTTTACAGCCTGTGAAAGTCAGGCAGGATACCAAGCAGGAAATAAAAACTGATAAATTTCTTTAGAAGTATTTTATAGGGTTCCTGAGTTGCCTTAAATTATTTGTAACATTTTTATTATGCCCATGATTTTAAGTGGTTTTATGCCCAGCTTGTCGGGACCACACATGGTCCCAACCTTTGATTCTATAAAAGTATAAAATAAATGTATACTTACTGACTTGAAAATACATGAATAATAGAGGAAGTTAAAACAGTATGATGCACACAGTGTGTGTGTATGTACATATATGTATATAGATATATACAAATATGTGATGTTTCTAATTTTGTATACACTTCACACGTACAGGTTTATAGGAAGAAAGATCAGAAGTAATATGTCAAAATGTTAATGACTCTAATCAGTAGATAGCAAAAATTTTAGCTGCTCTTAATTTAATTTTTGTTTATCTATATTTTTCTAATTTTTCCTAAAATAATTATGAATTAATTACTGAGGTAATAAAAAAGACAGAAAAACTCATAGATAATGTTACCAGGGTAAACATTAATAGATAAGAATTGAAATAAAAATTAAAATGATCCTGCTTAGTGCAAGTTATAGAAGCACCTTCTGATGCAAACATCACTAAGAGAAATAGATCTTTAGCTTTCAATTTACAGGAAGAAATGTGCTAAACCCCAGAAGGCTGTTCTCTTGGGGAATGGACCCAGTGAGGCATGGTTCAGCCCCAGTTATGTGGCAATTATTCATTAAGCCAGTCTGTTCTTCATTAAAAAGCCAGTGACGTCAGGCCCATGGTCGCTCTGGAAATATGGCTTCCTTAAAAATGATTTGAATTATTTCAAAAAGGAACCAAACTATAGGCGCTTGAATGCCCCATGAGTGCTCAAGAAACCAGGCAAATGGCATGAACATTTGGCAAAGGAATCTCAGCAATTTTTTTTTAATTATTGAGATGAGAGAGTGAGTTTGGTTTCATTTAGCTGTTCAAATAGAAATCTGTTTAAATATTTCAAAAGAAAAGCTTTCTGGTCTACCATCCTGCCCTACTGTAACACTTATGGCCTTTCTAAAAACATAAATGTTATAATGGTACAACAACCATGTGTGGTGGATAAAAATTCAGGAGGGATATCTCAGGAATAAGAAGTCCCAGTCTCACACCAAGCCCCCCAACACAGGGTTCCAGTGCCAGGAAGATAAGTCCCCACAACTTCTAGCTGCAAAAACCAGTGAGGACTGAGTCAGTGGAAGAAACTTTGGGACTCCCAGGCAGATCCCCTTAAAGACCCACATGAGATGTACTCAGACTCACTCCCTCTGAGCTCTATCACCGGGGAGCAGCTTGAAAGGCACCATGGCAAATAGGGATGAACTTAAGTACCTGCCATCAGAGCAGGAGCTGGGGAACAGCTTTCTTCCAGACAGAAAGGTGGGCAGAGGCCATGGTCCCTTTTCTGAACCTTCTCCCCTCAGAGTTGAAGAGCCAGCAGTTGGATGACATATCTGAGATTCCATTGACCAGGCTAACACTTTTTGCCCTGACCTGGAGATCCCCTGAGACTCTGCCTCCAATTTATAGGCCCACCCAAACTGTTAACTGTGACTTTTCCATATGAATGGCTGGTCTTGGCTCATGTTTCACAACTTCCTAAATCCTATCAAACAAGCGACAGCCAGCCTTAATAAGCCCTGAGCCCCCATACCTTATGCTAAGTGGCCCCAGAACCAGGACTAGCAGCATACGCCTAGATTCACAGCTTGGCGTCACCTGGGAATCTCTAGGAGTAGCATAAGGAGCAGCCATCTCAGATTGCTTTATAACTCAGGTAGGGTGGCCCTGGGTAAAACACAGGTGGGGGTTGACCTTGGCTTGTACCACCCAGGAAAACCCAGAGTCTGCACACACAGTGGAAGCTATAGACCACATTGGAGCACCACAACCCTGCACCTACACAACTGATTCTCCATGGAGAGTGGAGGTTGGTAGTCAGGGGTCACAGTCAATCCTTCCAGCTGACTGGCCTCGTTAAATCCCTCCCATTGACCTGCCAATAGCAATCAATGACAAGAGGAGGTTGTTCTAAGACCACACAAAGGGTGCACCTCAACTACCCAGACTGGGTGATAATGCAGGTTGTGCCACTGGGTTCTACAGGACACCTACTACATTAACCCACACTACCAGACACTGAGTCATAGCAGCCCTATCTCGTACATAGGAACAAACACAAAGAGACTGCCAAAATAAGGAGACAAACATAACCTACATGAAAGAACAAATCAAAACTCCAGAAAAAGAGATAAAATGGAGATAAGCCATCTATCAGATGCAAAGTTCAAAACACTGGTTATAAGGATACTCAAGAACTTAGTGAGGACCTCAACAGTAAAAAAATCCTGTCAGAAATGAAGGATACACTAATTTAAAAAAGAACAACTTACAGGGAAACAACTGTAGATTGGATGAAGCTGAGAATCGAATCAATGATATGTAACACAAGGAAGCAAAAAAGTAACCAATCAGAAGAACAAGAAAGAATAAAAAAAAATGAGGATAGTGTAAACTACCCATGGGACCACTTCAAGCATTCCAACATTCACATGATAGGGGTGCCAGCAGGAGAAGAAAAAGAACAAGAAATTAGGAATCAATTTGAAAAAATAATAAAAGGAAACCCCCCTAACTGGGTGAAGAAAATAGACATGCAATACCAGGAAGCCCAGAGAGCACCAAACCAGATGGATGCAAAGAGGCCCATCCAAGACACATCATAATTAAAATGCCAAAGGTCAAAGATAAAGAGAGAATCTTAACAGCAGCAAAAAAAAAGAACTTAGTTACCTACAGGGGAGTTCCCATAAGACTGACAGTTGATTTCTCAAACGAAACTTTGCAGGCTAGAGGGCTTGGCAGGAAATATTCAAAGTCATGAAAAGCAGGGACCTACAGCCAAGGTTGCTCTACCTGGTGAAGATATCATTTAGAATCAAAGGGCAGATACAGACCTTCCCAGGCAAAAAAAAAAAAAAAAAAAAAACTAAAAGAGTTCATCATCATCATCAAAGTATTATTATATGAAATATTAAAGGGACTTAATTAAGAAAAAAATCATTAAAGTACCAATGGCATATTTCACAGACATAGAACAAACTTCAAAACTTTATGTGGAACCATAAATGACCCCAATAGCAACTGCAATTTTGAGAAAGAAGAGCAAAGTAGGAGGGATCACAATACCTGATACCAAACTGTATTACAAGGCCACTGTAATCAAAACAGCCTGGTACTGGCATAAAAACACACAGATAGACCAATGGAACAGAACAGAGAGCCCAGAAATAAACCCAAATCTCTATGGTCAATTAATATTTGACAAAGGGAGCAGAAACATAAAATGGAGTAAAAATAGCCTCTTCAACAAATGGTGTTGGGAGACTGGACAGCTATGTGCAAAAAAATGAAACTTAAGCACCAACTTACACCATACACAAAAATAAATTAAATGTGGACAAAAGATTTAAATATAAGTTGTGACACCATTAAAGTCCTAGAGGAGAATAAAGGCAGGAAAATTTCAGATATGTCAACCAGCAACATTTTCACTGATATGTCCCCTCGAGCAAGGGACATAAAGGAAAGAATAAACAAATGGGATCTCATCAAAATAAAAAGCTTCTGCACACCTAAAGAAAACAGTATTAAACTAAAAGGAGAACCAAGTGTATGGGAAAACATATTTGCCAATGATACCTCAGACAAGAGTGTAATCTCCAAAATATATAAAGAACTCACATGACTCTACTCTGAGTCAAGCAACCCAATTTAAAAATTGGCAAAGGATTTGAACAGACACTTCTCCAAGGAGAACACACAGAGGGTCCAGAGACACATGAAAAGATGTTCATTATCACTAGCTATCAGAGAGATGCAAATTAAAACCACAATGAGAGACCACTTCACACCAGGGAGAATAGCCATCATAAACAAAGCAACAAACAACAAGTATTGGAGAGGTGTGGAGAAAAGGGAACCCTAGTGCACTGTTGGTGGGCATGCAGACTAGTACAACCACTATGGAAAACAGTATGGAATTTTCTCAGAAAACTAAAAATGGAACTGCCTTTTGACCCAGCAATTCCACTGCTAGGATTATATCCTAAGAACCCTGAAACACCAATCCAAAAGAACCTATGCACCTCACTGTTCATAACAGCACAATTTACAATAGCCAAGAGCTGGAAGCAACCTAAGTGCCTATCTGTAAATAAGTGGATCAAAAAACGATGGTACATTTACACAATGGAATTCTATGCAGCAGAAAGAAAGAAAGGAGCTCCTACCCTTTGGGTCAGCATGGATGGAACTGGAGAGCATTATGCTAAGCGAAATTAGCCAGGTGGTAAAAGATAAATACCATAAGATCTCACCTTTAATAGTAACCTAATCAACAAAACAAACAAACAAGCAAAATATAACCAAAGACACTGAAATAGAGAACAGGCTGACAGTGACCAAAGGGGAGATGTGAGGGAATTTCGGGGAAAAAGGGGAAGGGTTTGCAAAAACAAGTATAAATGGCACGGACAATAACAAGTGGGGTGGAAATGGGAGGGAGGTGGGAGGGCTGGGGATAAAAGGCAGAAAACTGTATTTGAACATAAATTAAAATAAAAAATAAAAATAAATAAAAAGAAGATCAAAGCAATGAACAATAAAATGTCAATAATACATATCTATCAACAACTGAATCTAAAAAACAAACTAAGCAAACAAAAAGAACAGACAGAATCACAGATACAGAAAACATTTTGTTTTTGTTTTTAATTACTTTATCATTGTTCAGTTACAGTTGTCTGCACCCCTACCCCGCACCACTCTCCCCAACCCCAGACAAACCCAGCTCCCTCCCTTGGTTCCACCCCACCCTTGGTTTTGTCCATGTGCTCTTTATTGTAGTTCCTGAAAACCCTTCTCCTCACTACCCCCCCCCCCCCGGCTATTGTTAGATCGTTCTTAATTTCAGTGTCAGAGAACGTTTTGATGGTTGCCAAGTGAGAGGGGGTCAGGGAGAATGGGTGAAGAGGTGAGGGGATGAAGAAGTGGTAGTTACAGAATAATCATGGGAATATAAAGTACAGTATGGGAATGAAGTAACCAAAGAATTTGTACACATGACCCATGGGCATGAACAATGGTGCTGGGATTGCCTGAGGGATGAGGAGTGCTGGGTGGAGCGGAGCAAAGGGGGAAAAACTAAGACAACTGTAATAGCATAATCAATAAAATTACTTTTTTAAAAAAAGAACAGGCAGGCATGTATACACTTTCCATGCGATGGAGAAAAGAACACTGCAAAACAGAAGCAGAAGAGGAGTCAGAGAGAGTTTCCCAAAGTAGGTGATGATTGAGCCAAATCTCATCAGACAGATGGGAGCTTTCTAGGTGAATGTGAGTGGAAAGTCCTTTCAAGCCAGTGAGATAGCACATTGCATTTGGAGAACTAGATGTGGCTAGAATAAAGATCTGGCAGGAGGTCAAGCTGAAAAGGTAAGCAGAGGTCAGATCACAAAGAACTTTGTATTTATTACTAAAGATAAATTTGAGTTTTAGTCTGCAGAATCACATAATCAATTTGGGTATGGAGCCAGAGTATAAAATCAGGAGCCTTTGATTTATGGGTTGAATTTAAAAATGGAATATACTATATAGACAGAGCTGTTAGAAGAGAAGCTGAGACACTAACCCTTTTGAGTGCAGTCATTTAAGAAGCAGAGAGAAAAATGGGTTCACAGAGGAGTTTTTAAATCAGGACTCAGAGGTAAGAGGAAAACTAAAAATGAGGAAGAACACACAAAAGAGGAATTTGAGGAGCACATGTCTAACAATGCAGCAAAGAGGTTAAGTAATATAGAGTAAGTTATATAGAGAATGAGAGTTCAGTGGATTCAGCAATCAGATCGTTGGTAGAATATGTGGGAAGTCAGACTGTAGGAGGCTGAGGAATCAATAAGAGATGAGGACATAAAGACAATCGACCATGTGTCATGAAGACCATGCAGCTAGAGGGGAATAGAGGGTCATGAAGTTTGTTTTAAGATGAACAACACTTAAGCACAGCATTAGAAGAGAGGGAGAGGTTCAAAATGCAGGAGACTTACAAGATATCACTGTGGAATTAGAATGTTGAAGGCAATGAGAACAGATAGGATCTACAATGTCAGCAGAGGAAATCATCTTGGATTCTGAGGGGGAAAAAAGGTAGAAGAGAAATGTGGGTGCAGATGAAGACTATTCTGAAAATCAGTGGTAGAAGTTAAGGATGTTCAGAAGTCCAAGTCTGGTGAGGAGAAAGGTCTAGAGAAGGAGGTGTGAGGAAAGTCATAAAAATTGGGACAACTTGGTAGAGAGAGCAGGAAAGGGAGCTGAACACAGGTACCTAAAAGGATCACCTGGTGATAAGTATGGGAGATTCTGTTTTTTATAATGACATCTATCCACAATGTTCTGAATTTCTTTGATCAATAAAGTGAGAATAAAACCAGAAAATACTCTCTGTTGGGTTGGTCCAGGATTATATATTGCATGGCTGATGAACAAGAGATTTGACGGTGCTGGCCAGAGAAGTTTTAAAAAATGCAGGTGAAAGAGAGAAGAAAATTAATCCAGCAGAGGTACGTTACTCTGAAGGCACAGGGAAATGTCGAAGAATTGGAAGTCTTCACAAATTCAAGAACCAAAGATGATGGAACTTAGAAAGTGAGACAACTAAATAGGCAAAAGGCAGTGGTCCAAAAGCAGGTGAGTTCCTAGTGGTGACCAGATCCACTAGAGTGAGTGGATCTAAGAGTGAATTCCAGAAGCAGCATAGTACATACAATGAAACTGAGATAAAGGACCTCTAAGCTGGGATACTGACTGTAAGTTTCCCAGGGCTTTATTTATTTTATGCCAGGCAAAAGAACCCTCTGAGAGAGGAACTATTATTAGGACAATCTTCATTTTGCAGCAGGGGAAATTAAGATACAGAAATGTTAAGTAACTTTCCCCAGTCACGCAGCTACTCTAGCAGGAGCAAGAATTCAAACCCAGGCCATCTGGCTCCAGGGTCCTTGCTCCCAACATAATATGACACTGTTTTCCCTAGAACAGCAGCAGCTGTCTCTGGTAGCCATGGATAGCATGGCCCAAACCAGGAGATATATTTTAAAGAAATGGTGAAAGGTGAATGGTCATCTAAAATTCCAAATGTTCACCCTAATATCAGCAGCACCATTTACTGCATTTATTGAGCTTCTACCCTGTGCCAGTATGTGATATTTTAAAACAATCAATCCTAGTACAGAAGCTATAGAACCAGAATTTCATTTCCCCCATATTCCTGAAATTTGTACAAAAGTTTTCTGTTATAAAAAACAAAGCTGAAATCATACCTTGGTATTCAGCCTGCTGGGGAGGAGAATCTTAAGTTAATTGATTCTATAAAAATCTATGGCTTAGGAGCCAAATATATTCATCTGAGAAATAACTGAAAAATTCACAACAGAATCACACACAGGAATAACCAGCTGGTAACCACTTACTTCACAGCCTACCTATGACAAAATCGAGAAGTTTCACCCAACACTAGTCACCCTGGCCAACATATGGCTATTTATACTGCAATATCTTAGAACATGCTATGGAAAATATCTAAAGAAGTCAGACCCATTTTTAAACCAAATTTTAAATACCGTCTAGAGGAACGAGGCAACATGAAAGACCTCCTCCTTGTTCAAATATTCAACTACATCATGTTGCCTTTGTTTATCCATTTTTCAACATTTGCTGAGAATCATACCAAGAATTATGGCTTGACTCACAGCACTGAATAAATTTTCTTAGTGAAGCAGGATGTCAATGTAATGTCATAATACACTTTATTCGATATTTGTGGCAATAAACTTCAGAATGAACTATGACATACCATAATTTTTCTGTGTTAGTAGAAGATAGAATTACCTGTGTTTAAATTTTATGAGAATAGAATTTAACACCCTCTTAACACCCTTTTAACAAGTTACAGTTTTATCAGTATTGCCCCCAAAATCTTTCTACTCTCCACTAAGTAATAACAAATCAAAATGTAGCTGCAGTAAGCTAAGAAATTAGACGAGAGTAAAATCCTCCACAATGGGAATTAGCAAGACTTATTGATCAACCATAAGAAAATGTTAACAGTGGTATTACAATAGAGACCTTTGGAAGGAAGGGTAGCCTAGAGAACGGAGAATTTGGTTTAAACTCCTACTATCGCTAACTGGATGTTTGTCCTTGGTATATTACATAATTTCTCTAAGCTTATTTTCTCACCTATAAAATAACTTCTTGTGATTTTTGTAAGTGCTGTATGTATTACAGCATTTAGCATACTGTCTCATTTAGCACAGAGCTAAATATTTCATTCTTTCTTGATACACCCTCTCCTCCCCATGCTCTCATTTTTGCCCTTTGTATCCTGGTATCTGAAAAGGCTTTGGCTTTTCCTCCTTCTAGTGGTACCCAACCGTAAATGTCAAATTCCTTTAGGGCTCACTAGCAAGCCCTCTTCCTTCTTTATCTCTAGACTCTCTCAACAGACAAACATCCTCTCCCAGGTCCCAAAGAGTATCTAACTGCCAACTTCCCAGCCCAGCACTTCCCTCCTCATTTTAGAAGTATGTATCTTCTTTTCTACTTAATATCTCAACATGGATGTCTCACAGATGTCTCAAATCAGCATGTTCACAAGTGGATATTTAGCTTGACTCAAACTCCCATGCCATCCTGACCTGCCTCTTCTCCAGACTTTCTTATCCCAGGAAATGCTCCACCACCTGCCTGCACAGGAGCTCCAGCCAGCAGCCTGAGCTTTCACTGATTCTATTCTTTCCTGGGTCTATCTGCCTAGTCTCTCATGGAGCCCTGTCGATTCTCAATCAAGATGATTCTCATGATTCCTTTTAATCCAAAATGTTAACTTCTTAGATGATGTCCAACAGAATCAGAAGGTTTCAAAAAACTCTAATAAATGATATTTTCAAGATTATTTTTAAATGAAAGTTTTGATCACAAGTAGAGAAAAAGTTGAAAGACAAAGACAGTTAGTTAGAACACTGATTCTACAGAATGTTAGTGGGTATTAAATAAGAGAAAAATGACCAAATGAATTTGGAAATTTCTAGATTAAACAAGATTAACAAAGTTTTGACTTTTGTTGTCATTGTGTTTACTCTAGGACTTCTCAGAATTTTTAAACAGCCACTGTGAATTGTGCCTCATAAGAGGCACATGAATGAGGTGTCATAATTCACTTCCCTCTGGTTTATTTGATACATAGGCCTCAGTGCCGTATTTCACTCCTCATCTGGGTTGCCATCAATTTTTCCACAGATGATTCACACCTGGAACTCCAGGACTTCTGTTTCCCTGCATATAATATTCCTCTTCTTCATGGCATAAGCAGAGGAATGAACGTGAGGTTTGCCACACATTCTTAATTGTACTTTATTCCCCACAAGAGCACCAGACAAGGCTCCATAGAAATATCAAGCTTTCCTAGAGTAACATCAGCAACAGAAACATAAGATGTCCCTCAACAACAACAATTTCACATCAACCCGCAAACAAAACTGCATTTGTGGGAGCTGTCAGATTCAGCACCATACACCAATGGATCAGGGAGAAGTTTTGTTTACCTGTGCACTGGGTAATAGGACTGCAGACCTCATTCCTGGCTATGGACCCTGTAATGACCTGTGAGCTAGCCCTGGACCCTCTTGGCTGTGGCCCAGGAGCCCATGGAGAAGGCTGTCTTAGACAATTATCCATGGACAAGAAAGATGGAAGTCCATGTTTCCATCTAAGAAGTTTCAGCATGCAGTTGGAATTAAAAATACAGGCTTGAATGAACTGAAGAGAGATTAGACACCAAAAGATAAAGCAAAAAAAGTGAAAATAAATAAGTAGAACTACATCAAACTAAAAAGCTTCTGCACACAAAAGAAACAATTGGCAAAATAAAAAGAAACCGCTTACAAAATGAGAGAAAATACTTGCAAATATCTATCTAATAAAAGATTAATGTCCAAATTATACAAAGAACTCATACATGTCTCTGGTTCTATTTTGCTTGCTTCTTTGTTTTGTTGATTAGGTTCCACTTATAGGTGAGATTATATGGTATTTGTCATTCACTGCCTGGCTTATTTCACTTAGCATAATGCTCTCCAGTCCCTTCCATGAAGTCTTGAAGGGCAGGAGTTCCTTCTTTCTTTCTGTTGCGTAGTATTCCATTGTGTAAATGCACCACAGTTTCATGATCCACTCATTTACTGATGGGCATTTAGGTTGCTTCCAGCACTTGGCTATTGTAAATTGCACTGCTATGAACATTGGGGTACATATAGAAATAAAGAACAAACTGACAGTAACCAGAGGGGTGGGAGGTAACAGGGGAAAGAAGGGGAAGGTCATCAAGGAACATGCATAAAGGACCAATGAACAAAGACAAAAGGGGGAATTGAATTTGGGAGGTGGGGTGGGTAGGACAGGGGAGAGTAATGGGTGGAAAACTGAGACAACTGTAATTGAACAAAAATAATAAATAAATAAATAAATAAATAAATAAATAAATACAACACAACTAAATAGCAAAAAACATTTTTTAAATTATTTAAAAATAGGCAGAGGATTTGAAAAGACATTTTTCCAAACAAGACATACAAATGACCAATAGGTACCTGGAAAGATGTTCAACATCACAAATCATGAAGGAAATGCAGATCAAAACCACAATGAGATATCATCTCACACTTGTTAAAATGGCCATCATCAAAAAGACAAACAACAAATAATAAAATAACCCTTTTGCATATCAGATATGAAGCTGGCCAACTGCTGATATGCAAAATAACTCTCAATGGCCCTGCTCCATATGTCCCATCCCCCAGTCCAGACTTGTGGGGGTGAGCATATCCTATATTTTTATATATCCGGGACAGAGTTCTGGACCCCATTACAAATCCCTCTTTGGAGGGGGCCCTGGCTGTACCCCATTACACTCAGAGAGGGGTAGAGAAGATTTCAACTGTATTTATAATAATGGTTTCTTAGGTTGAATGATAAGACAAAAAGGTTCATTTTTTTGCATGGGATGTATATCTTACATATCCACTCCCGTATTCCCATCCCCCTTCGCCATGCCCTGGGAGGCTGACCTCTATGGACTTCATCAAAGAGCTCTGCCTCCTGCATTCTGACTGGTTTGGCAAATAGGGAGCTCCAGCAGGACTCAGACAGGAAGTGAAGTCAGAGTGTAACCGGAAAAGACATTGGCATTCAGGCTGCCTGTCACTACAAATCCAATAAGCAATGACAGCGATTATCTTTTATGGGCGTTTTATTCAGATGGCCAGCGATCCGAGAAGTTGGTGGGTTCATACCCTAACAAACTATCTTCCCTTCTCTTTCCTGGCCAGATCTTTTATAAGTGGAGTGGGAGAGGACAAACAAGGTGTGGTGAGGGCTTTGAGATTCAGAAGCTGCAACATTCCTGTCCTCTGCAGTTAGCTGTTCCCAAGGGGGAGGGGGTGGTCACACAAAAGGCCAGATGCCTCCAACTTGTCCCAGGGTGGTAATCTCTAGCCAGTGCCCCAGGAGGTCAGCTGTTTTTCCCAGGAGCCAGGATGGGCCTTATCTGTAGTTTCTGAAACAAACGATTAACATACACATTATTTGCTAGACTTATAACTTTTTACCTTAAGTTAAAATTTTCCAAGTCTTGAGTCCCCTATCAAGAGTATTTATGTTCCCAGTGTCCAGCAAACTAAATGTGACCCTTAACTGAAAGCCATAGCTCCTAGCTGAAGATCTCCACACAGCCCTCTCTGTATCCTGTAACTGCTCCCTCCCCTAAACCCTAACTCCCAAACTCAGCAGCTTAACAAAACAAACTATTATCTCAGTGTCTGAGTGCCTCTGCCTCAACTGCATCACAGGTTGCTGGCCTGAGGCATCCTCAGTTTCCTATCATGAGAGTCTGCACAGTTGCTCAAACCATGGCAGTTGACTCCCCTCAAAGGAAGCTAGTGAAACAATAAGCAAGATAGAGCCACAGTCTTTTCATAATCTAATCTGAGAAGTGACATCCCATTGTTTTCAATATGTTCTATTTATTAGAAACAGTAAGTAAGGTCAGCCCACACTCAAGAGGAAAGAAATGCACAGTTCATGAATATCACATTTATTGGTGGCAAGGATTAGTCGGAGCCTCCTTAGAAACTGTGTCACACCCCTCCAGGCCTAAAGGCAATAACAAGCTGTTAGTAGCCCTAAGGTTATTGAGATAATCATCCAGGTTTCCCTAAACCCTGGTAAAGAGTCCCTTGTTAAACTCTCCTCAGATTATCTCATTTTTCCAGTACCCTGATCTACACATTATACTTAAAGTTGTTTTGTATATCTAAAATATTTCTACTAAAATATCTTTAAATATGTTATGAATGTAAAGGCTGTAGAGGAATGTGATCTTGGAAATAAAAGGAAAAACTAATAAATAAAATGAGTTTTTTAAATATCATAATCAATGAATGGGATTAGCTAAAAATATAAATGAATTCAGAAGGGTTTAGATCAATAATAATGTTTAATCAGTTTTTATTTCTGAAATCTTCCAATATTTTGGATATATTCTCTAGTCCTTTGAAATGACATTAAGTTCCTCTCACAAAAGTTCTTTAGTGCCACCATTATTACACAGGCTGAGCGTTTTTTGCAGGGGTTGGGGGTGGAGAGGTGGGGGGGGTGCTCTGGGGCTGGCTATGTGACGTTTTGTATGCTCTTCTAGGGCTTTCCTCTTGTACTTAACCAGTTTTGTAAAGTGTGCTCTTTACAGAAAATCACTTCCAATAGTCTTATAAATTAGGAAGATCAGGATAGTCTAATCTCTCAATATTCTACTCAAAATCCTAATTTCATGTGAAATCACTTCAAAAATGCCATTCACATCCTTAATAATGTACAAAAGGAAAGCAGCTATAAATTAAGATTGAAAATAAGGGACTCAAAGATTAATGTTCAGAAGGTTTGAGAGCCACAGGAATATTTGAATGTCAGGGCTGAGACTTCATTTTTTCCAAACAGCTCAGTGTGAAAGACAATATTGTTTAAGTAACCTGAGCAGGGCTCTGAATGCACAGAAAATGGAGGCACACAGCCAGAAAGAGGAGAGAAAATGATATGCAAATCAAACCTTTCAATTATGAGTAATTCTTCTAATCCTTCTTTGGTCCATACATGAGAAATACAATTTGTTCTGATAGAATAAGGATAAATAAGAAAAAATAAAATGGGAAACTAGAAAGATAAAGTAAAAGCAATAATAAGAATCCTACCATTGGGAAAAATTTAGACAACCTTTATGGGAACAGAGACACAAATTCCACTGAGACTAATTATCATATTTTTAACTTTGACTTTACATGAAGTATGACTTTAGAGAGTAAAATAAATGTTTACCTTTAATGAAATGACATTTAGGTAATAATGTATTGCTGTCTCAAAGAGAGATTGAAAAAATTCTATTACTAACATTTTGCCAGTTCTCAAAATTTTCATCAATCACTGCCATACTTATTAATCTGAAATTTCATATGAAAGCTAAAGTAATTTACATTTTTATTAAAAATTTATACTTTCCTAGAGAATTACTTTTATTCCAGTATTATCTGTCATGTTCTAAAATAGAAATGGGAAGCAAGACTTTAGCTCAATCCTTACAGATTCAGGGTTCCTGCTCCTCCCTCTTTCTCTCTTTACACTCACACATAATTCTCCAAGCCAGGGTGGAGGCACTTCATTTCTAGGATGTCTAGTCATTAGTGAACAAGCATAATAACCAAAGAAGAAATCAAAAGTGGATGGCAGTTTTTAATCCTTAGTCATTGAATGGGTTATGAATTACCAAATTTTCTACTGAGTCTTAAGAAAAAATGACCAGCAACTTTACAAAAATGTTGAGGTTTATGAAATATATGCTTTGATGACATGAAGAGAAAAGTACATTTTTAAATCAAAGAAATTTTTATCCTAATTTAATCATTTTTACTGTATTTTTTCATTAACATTTATTTCCCTTATGCCCCCCACCCCCCACAATCACCTTGTCCATGTCCATAAGGCCTTTTCCTTTTTGCTCAAACCCCCCATCCCCTAACATCTACCCCCACTTAGCTGTTATCCTGCTGTCTATGAGCCTATCTCTATTTTGATTGTTTGTTCAATTTGTCCATTAGATTCCACATATAAGTGAGATCAGATGGTATTTGTCTTCTTCTGCCTGGCTTATTTCACTTAGCATAATGTTCTCTAGGTCCATCCATATTGTCACAAAGGGTAAAGCTTTCTTCTTTTTTACAGCCGAGCAGTATTCCATTGTGTAAATGTCCCATGGTTGTTTTATCTATTCATCTATTGATGGACACTTGGGCTGTTTCCATATCTTGGCAAATGTAAATAACGCTGCAATGAACATAGGGGTGCTAACGTTCTTTTGAATTAGTATTTTGGGTTCCTTCAGATATATTCCCAGAAGTAGGATCACTGGGTCAAAAGACAAATCCATTTTTAATTATTTTTTAAGATTTTATTTATTTATTTTTAGAGAGGGAAGGGAGGAAGAAAGAGAGAGAGAGAGAAACATCAATGTGCGGTTGCTGGGGGCCGTGGCCTGCAACCCAGTCATGTGCCCTGACTGGGAATCGAACCTGCGATGCTTTGGTTCGCAGCCCGCGCTCAATCCACTGAGCTACACCAGCCAGGGCCATTTTTAATTTTTTGAGGTATCTCCATACTACTTTCCCCAGTGGCTGCACCAATCTGCATTCCCACTAACACTGCAAAAGGATTTCCCTTTTTCCACATCCTCACCAGAACTTGTTTGTTGATTTATTGATGAGAGCCATTCTGACAGGTATGAGATGGTATCTCATTGTGGTTTTAATTTGCATTTCTCTGATGATTAGTAGCATTGAGCATCTTTTTTTCTGTCTATTCGCCATCTGTATGTCCTCCTTGGAGAAATATCTATTCAGATTTTTTGTCCATTTTTTAATTGGGTTGTTTGGGGGTTTTTTGGTGTTGAGTTTTGTAAGTAAAGTACTTTATAAATTGCAGATATTAACCCCTTATCAGATGTACCCATGAATATGTTCTCCCATTTCGTGTGCTGTGTTTTTATTTTGTTGATGATTTCCTTTGCTGTGCAAAAAAATGTTTTACTTTGATATAGTCCCATTTGTTTATTTTATTTTCTTTTGTTTCTCTTGCCTGGGGAGATATATGTGATAAAATATTGCTATGCACTATGTCCAAGACTTTGCTGCTTATGGTTTGTTTGTTTTTTGGGGGTTTTTTTTTTGATGATTTGTATGGCTTGGAGTCTAATATTTAAGTCTTTAATCCATTTTTAATTTATTCTTCTGTATGGTGTGAGAAGGTGGTCTAGTCTCATTTTTCTGCATGTATCTGTCCAATTTTCCCAACACCATTTATTGAATAAACTACCTTTAGACCATTACATGTGCTTACTTGCTCTGTTGAATATTAATTGACTATAAAGTTGTGTGTTTATTTCTGGTTTCTCTATTCTGTTCCTTTAATTTATGTGTCTGTTTTTCTGCCAATACCATACTATTTTGATTACAATAGCCTTAGAGTATAGTTTGATGTTAGATAGCATGACTCCTCCAACTTTGTTCTTTCTCAGGATCTCCGTTGCTATGCAGGGCCTTTTGTGGTTCCATATAAATTTTTGAAATATTTGTTCTAGTTCTGGGAATCGTCATTGGAATCTTGATAGGAACTGCACTGAATCTATAGATTGCTTTCGGTTGTATGGATACTTTAATAATGTTAAGTCTTCCTATCTATGAACATCGTATATTTACTTACATATTCTTCAATTTCTTTCTTCAGTGTATTTTCCAAGTACAGGTCTTTTATACTCTTGGTTAGGTGCACTCCTAGGTATTTTGTTCTTTTTGAAGCAATTGTAAATGGGATTGTTTTTTAATTTCTCCTCCTGTTAGTTCATTATTGGCATATAAAAACACAACTGATGTCTGGATATTAATCTTGTATCCTGTTACCTTGCTGAATTCATTTATCAGTTCTAGTAGTTTCTTGGTGGAATCTTTGTGATTCTGTATGTACAGTATCATGTAATTGGTAAATAAAGACAGTTTTACTTCCTTTCCAATTTGTATGCCTTGTATTTCTTCTTCTTGTCTGATTTCTGTAGCTAGGACTCCAAGTACTATGTTGAATAAGAGAGGTTAAAGCAGACATCTCTGTCTTCTTCCCAATCTTAAGAGGAATGTTTGTTAGTTTTTTCCCATTGAATATGATGCTGGCAGTGGGTTTGTCATATGTAACCTTTATTATGATTAGGTATGTTCCCACTATTCACACTTTGCTGAGAATTTTTTATTATAAATTGGTGCTGGAATTTTTCAAAGGCTTTTTCTGTATCTATTGATATAATTGTGTGTTTTTAGCCTTCATTTTGTTTATGTGGTGTATCACATTTTTCACTTGTGAATGTTGTACCTACCTTGCATTTCCAGAATAAATAGCACTTGATCGTGATGTTTGATCTTTTTAATGTATTGTCGGTTTGGTAATATTTTGTTGAGGATTTTAGCATCTATGTCCATCAGGAATATTGGCCTATAGTCTCCTATTTCTTTGTAGTGTCTTTATCTGGTTTTGGAAACAAGATAATGCTGGCCTTTTAAAAAGAGTTTGGGATCCTTCCCTCCTCTTGAATTACTTGACATAGTTTGAGAAGCAGAGGTATTAGGTTCTCCTTGGAATGTTTGGTAAAATTCGCCTGTGAGGCCATAAAGTCCAGGGTCTTTTTTTTTTTTTTTTTTTGGTGGCGGGAAGGAGTTTTTTGATTACTGCTTCAATTTCAGTAGGTACAATCTGTCTATTCAGATTCTCTGATTCTTCCTGATTTAGTTTTGGAAGATTGTACAATTCTAGGAATTTAGCCATTTCATACAGGTTGTCCAGTTTGTTGGCATATAGTTGTTCATAATATTTTCTTACAATCCTTAGTATTTCTTTCATGTCAGTTGTCATTTATCCTCTTCCATTTATAATTTTATTTATTTGGGTCCTCTCTCTTTTTATCTTAATAAGTCTGATTAGAGGGTTGCCAATCTTGGTTATCTTTTGAAAAAGACAGCTCTTGGAGTCACTTATCTATCATATTGTTTTTTTAGATTCTATTTCATTTGTATCTGCTCTGATATTTATTATTTCCTTCTTTCTACTTACCTCGAGCTTTGTTTGCTGTTTGTTTTCAAGCTCCCTTAAGTGTAAACTTAGGGGGTTTTTATTTGAGCTTTTTTCTTGTTTTTTGAGATAGGCCTCTAATGCTATGAATTTGCCTCTTAAGATTGCTCTCGCTGTGTCCCACAGATTTTGGATTATTGTGTTTCTGATTTTCATTTGTTTCAAGGTATCTTTTGATTTCTTCCTTGACCTCACTTTTAACCCATTCATTGTTTAACAACATGTTATTTAGCTTCCAAATACTTGCATGTCTTTCAGTGTTCTCCTTGTGATTGATTTCTCATTTCATACCATTGTGGTCAGAAAAAAATGCTTGATGTGATTTCAATTTTCTTAAATTACTGAGAATTGTTTTGTGTCCTAACATGTATTCTATCCTAGAAAATGTTCCATATGCACTTGAAAAGTATGAATATTCTGTTGCTTCAGGGTGAAATGCTCTGAAAATACCAATTAAATCCATTTGATCTAATCTGTCACTTAAGGCTGCTGCCTTCTTGTTGATTTTCTGTCTGTAAGATCCATCCATTGAAGTCAATGGGATGTTAAAATACCTGACTAATTATATCTCTTTTAATCTCTCCTTTTATTTCCATCAAGATTTGCTTCATATATTTAGGTGCTCCTATGTTGGGTGCATAAATGTTTTCTAGAGTTATATGCTCCTTTTGAATTGTTCCCTTTATCATTATGTAGTATTTTTCTTTGTCTCACACTAGAGCCTTAGTTTTAAAGTCTGTTTTTCTCTCAGATATAAGTATTGCTACCCCAGCTTTTTTTCCTTTTGAGTTCTATGAAATATCATTTTTGCATTCTTTTACTTTTAGTCTGTGTGTATCTTTCTATCTGAGGTGGGTTTCTTGGAGGCAGCATATAAACAGGACTTGTTTTTTATCTAGTCAGTTGATCTATGTCTCTTAGTTGGAGCAGTTAAGCCTTTTATATTTCAGGTGATTATTGATAGTTGCCATTTTATTGTTAGATTATTTTCCTCTGTGTTTTTTCTTCCTCTTTCTTTTTTTTCTCCTTCTCCTCCTCCTGCCCCTTCTCCTTCTTTACTTCGTCTTCAAGCAAGCCCTTTAACATTTGTTGCAGTACTGGTTTGATGTTAACCACCTCTTTTAGCTTTTTCTTGTCTGGAAAACTTATTTCTCCTTTGATTTTAAATGATAGTCTTGCTCAGTAAAGTAGCTTTCCTTGTAGGTCCTTGCTTTTCATCATTTTGAATATTTCACACAACTCCCTTCTGGTCTGAAATGTTTCTGTTGAGAAATCAGATCCCAGTCTAATTGGTGCTCCCTTTTATGTAACTACCTGCTTTTCTCTTGCAGCTTTTAGGATTCTTTCTTCTCTTTAAGCCTTGACATTGTACTATGATATGTCTCAGTTTAGGCTTCTTTGGGTCCAACTTATTTGGGACTCTCTCAGCTCCCTGGACTTGTGTGTCTTTTTCATTCACCAGATTAGAGAAGTTTTGGATCATTATTCTACAAATAGGTTCTCAATCCCTTCCTTACACTCTTCTCCTTCTGGTATTCCCATGATGCAGATGTTGTTATGTTTCTTTTTTTTTTTTAATTGTTCAAGTACAATTTTCTGCCTTTTACTCCCATCCCAGCCCACCCCCAAGCCCTTCCCACCTCCCTCCTGTTTCCACCCCTCCCTTGTTTTTGTCCATGTGTACTTTATACTTATTCCTGCAAACCCTTCCCCTTTTACCCTGAAATTCCCTCACATCTCCCCTCTGGTCACTGTCAGGTTATTCTCTATTTCAGTGTATTTGATTATATTTTGCTTGTTTGTTTGTTTCATTGAATAGGTTCCTATTAAAAGTGATATCATATGGTATTTGTCTTTCACCACCTGGCTAATTTCGCTTAGCATAATGCTTTCCAGTTCCATCCATGCTGTGGCAAAGGGTAGGAGCTCCTTCTTTCTTTCTGCTGTGTAGAATTTCATTATGTAACTGTACCATCGTTTTTTGATCCACTTATTTACTGATGGGCATCTAGGTTGCTTCTAACACTTGGCTATTGTAAATTGTGCTGCTATGAACAGTGAGGTGCATAGGTTCTTTTGGATTGGTGTTTCAGGGTTCGTAGGATATAATCCTACCAGTGGAATTGCTGGGTCAAAAGGCAGTTCCATTTTTAGTTTTCTGAGGAAATTCCATACTGTTTTCCACAGTGGTTGTACCAGTCTGCATGCCCACCAACAGTGCACTGGGGTTGCCTTTTCTCCACACCTCTCCAGTACTTGTTGTTTGTTGCTTTGTTTATGATGGCCATTCTCCCTGGTGTGAAGTGGTATCTCATTGTGGTTTTAATTTGCATCTCTCTGATAGCTAGCAATATTGAGCATCTTTTCATGTGTTTCTGGACCCTCTGTATGTCCTCCTTGGAGAAGTGTCTGTTCAGGTCCTTTGCCCATTTTTAAATTGGATTGTTTATCTTCTTAGAGTAGAGTCACATGAGTTCTTTACATGTTTTAGAGATTAAACCCTTGTCTGAGGAATCATTGGCAAACATATTTTCCCATATGGTTGGTTCTCTTTTTATTTTAATACTGTTTTCTTTAGCTGTGCAGAAGCTTTTTATTTTGATGAGATCACACTTGTTTATTCTTTCCTTTATATCCCTTGCTCTAGGGGACATATCAGTGAAAATGTTGCTGGTCAACATATCTGAAATTTTCCTTCCTATATTTTCTTCTGGGATTTTAATGGTGTCACAACTTATATTTAAATCTTTTGTCCACCTTAAATTTTTTTTGTGTATGGTGTAAGTTGGTGCTCAAGTTTCATTTTTTTGCACATAGCTGTCCAGTCTCCCAACACCATTCATTGAAGAGGCTATTTTTGCTCTATTTCATGCTGCTTCCCCCTTTGTCGAATATTAATTAACCATAGAGACTTGAGTTTATTTCTGGGCTCTCTGTTCTGTTCCATTAGTCTATGTGTTTTTATGTCAGTACCAGGCTGTTTTGATTACAGTGGCCTTGTAATACAGTTTGGTATCAGGTATTGTATCAGAAAATGCTTGATATGATTTCAGTTTCCTTGAATTTGTTGAGGCTTGTTTTGTGTCATATCTTGTGGTCTATCTTTGAAAATGTTCCATGTGCATTTGAAAAGAATGTGTATTTAGCTTCTTTGGAATAAAGGGCTCTCTATATATCACTTAAGTCCATTACATCTGGAGCACTGTTCAATGCCACGATATCTTTGTTGATATTTTTGTTTGGAAGATCTGTCCATTTTTGAGAGTGGGGTGTTAAAATCCCCCACTATAATTGTGTTGCTGTCAATATCTTTCTTGAAGTCCTCTAAGATTTTCTTTATGTATTTGGGTGTTCCTATGTTGAGTGCATATATATTTTTTAATATTTTATTTATTTATTTTTAGAGAGGGAAGGGAGGGAGGGAGAGAGAGAAAGAGAGAGAGAGAGAGAGAGACATCAATGTGCAGTTGTTGGGGGCCATGGCCTGCAACCTAGGCATGTGCCTTGACTGGGAATCGAACCTGCGATGCCTGGTTCTCAGCCCGTGCTCAATCCACTGAGCTACATCAGCCAGGGCTTGGATGCATATATATTTACAATGTTTATGTCTTTTTGGTGCATTCTTCCCTTGAGTATTATGAAGTGATCTTCTGGGTCTCTCTTTATGGCCCTTTTTTTTTTGAAGTCTATTTTGTCTGATAGGAGTATTGCTACCCCGGCTCTTTTTCCCTGTCCATTTGCTTGGAAAATTTGCCTTTCCAAGCCCTTCATTTTCAGCCTGTGTAGGCCTTTTGTCCTGAGGTGGGTCTCTTGTAGGCAGCATATGTATGGGTCATGCTTTCTTATCCATTCAGCTATTCTACATCTTTTGATTGGAGCATTTAATCCATTTACATTTAAGGTTATATTACTGATGGGTACTTATTCACTGCCATTTTCATACCTGTTTTCCTCTCTCTCTCTCTCTTTTTCTTCCTTTCCTTAAAGTAGTCCCTTTAGTATCTCTTGCTGAGCTGGTTTGGAGGAGGTGTATTCTCTTAGACTTCTTTTGTCTGGGAAGCTCATTATTTGGCCTTCTGTCTTGATTGAGAGCCTTGCTGGGTAAAGTAGCCTTGGTTGCAGGCCTCTGGTTCTCATTACTTGGAATATTTCTTGCCATTCTCTTCAGACTTGGAGCATTTCCATTGAGAAGTTAGCTGCCAGCCTTACTGGGGCTCCCTTTTATGTTACTTCCTGTTTCTCCCTTGCTGCCTTTAAGATTCTCTCTTTGTCTTGGAACTTTGCCATTTTA
>PVIA01011271.1:0-45599 GCA_004024845.1 Tonatia bakeri
TTTTCCTGCTGCATAGAATTTCATTGTATAAATGAACCATAGTTTTTTGATCCACTCATTTACTGATGGGCACCTAGGTTGCTTCCAACACTTGGCTATTGTAAATTGTGCTGCTATGAACATTGGTATGCATAGGTTCTTTTGGATTGGTGTCTCAGGGTTCTTAGGATTTAATCCCAGCAGTGGAATTGCTGGGTCAAAAGGCAGATCCATTTCTATTTTTCTGAGGAAATTCCACACTGTTTTCCATAGTGGTTGTACCAGTCTGCAATCCCACCAACAATGCACTAGGGTTCCCTTTTCTCCACAACCTCTCCAACACTTGTTTGTTGCTTTGTTTATGATGGCCATTCTCACTGGTGTAAAATGGTATCTCATTGTGGTTTTAATTTGCATCTCTCTGATAGCTAGCGATACCAAGCTTATTTTCATGTGTCTCTGGATCCTCTGTATGTCCTCCTAGGAGAAGTGTCTGTTCAAGTCCTTTTCCCACTGTTTAATTGGGTTATTTGTCTTCTTAGAGTAGAGTTGTGTGTTTTTTATATATTTTGGAGATTAAACCCTTGTCTGAGGTATCATTGGCAAATATGTTTCCCCATACAGTTAGTTCTCTTTTTATTTTGATACTGTTTTCTTTAGCTGTGCAGAAGCTTTTTATTTTGATGATATCCTATTTGTTTATTATTTCTTTTATGTCCCTTGCTATATTGATAGCAATACAATTATAGTAGGAGATTTTAACACCCCACTGTCAAAAATGGACAGATCTTCCAAGCAAAATATCAACAAAGATATTGTGGCATTGTACAATGCTCTAGAAGAAATGGACTTAACTGATATATATAGAATCCTTCATCCCAAAGGAGCTAAATACACTTTCTTTTCAAATGCACATTGGACATTTTCAAAGATAGACCACATGATAGGACACAAAACAAGACTCAACACATTCAAGAAAATTGAAATCATACCAAGCATTTTCTCCAACCACAAAGGACTGAAACTAGAAACCAACACCTAGGAAAACACCCAAAACACTCAAAATCATGGAGATTGTATAGCATGCTTTTAAACAATGAATGGGCCACTAATAAAATTAGGGAAGAAATCAAAAAGTTTCTGGAAACAAATGAAAATGAACTCAGAACAACCCAAAACTTATGGGACATAGTGAGGCAGTCCTGAGAGGGAAGTTCATAGCAATACAGGCTTACCTAGAAAAGATAGAAACATTTCAGACAAATAACCTAACCCTAGGCCTACAAGAACTCAAGGAACAACAAAAAAGACAGCCCAGAGCAAGTAGAAGGAAGGAAATAACCTTTCTTTCTTTTTAAAAAAAGTTTTATTTATTTATTTATTTTTAGAGAGAGGGGAAGGGAGGAGAGAAACATAAATTGGTCACCCCCAACCAGACACCTGGCCTGCAACCCAGGCATGCGCCCTGACCAAGAATTGAACTGAGACCCTTTGCTTTGCAGGATGATGCTCAACCCACTGACTCACATCAGTCAAGGCCCAATTTAACTTCTAATCATGATCTTTTCTTCTCCCTCTAAAAATTTCTTCCCCTTAGGGGTTGAATGAGGTTTGGCCAAATTGTTTTCTTAGATGCCTTTTTTTTAAACTGCAGTTTGATTGAGAAAAGAGTTAACTGAAAAGGAAAGATCCTGAGTTTCTATTTTTATAGAAAGTCAGCTCATTCTCTATAAACTTAATTATTTTATTTAATTGGTATTATGCTGTACTAGGAGTAAGTCTTCTGGGTTTTTATCTTCTCTCCTTAACAGCTGTGAGATATTCATACATTTCTTAATCACCCTGGGCCTTACATTTTCTCATCTGTAAAGCAGAGATAGTTATTGCCACAAGGATTTTCTGTGAGAATTAAAATTGTTAGCAAAGTATTTAGCACTTAGTAGGTAGTTGTCATACACTAATTCCCTATAATGTGTCCATGTAATGAACTTTTAATTATGTAATGACATTATTTCTTGTCCTTTCTCTGCTGAGCTCCTTAAGTCTTTATTCTCTTTAATCCAAACCCCTCCACTTAGTTACCTTATCTTTCATTCATATGGTAAGACATCTGATTTGCTCTCTTTAAGAAGTTATCAAATGTATTAATATCTTTGTTATAAAATGGGATGCTCAGAATGGAATACATGATCATCAATATTATCCCATCTATACAGAGCGTTATGTCCTTATTATGACTTCTCTTGATGTAGAATATATTTCTATTAATACATTCTGAAATTGTATTGCTTTCTTGACAGTTAAATTCTATTTTTGACACAAATCCTGGGGAATTTTTAGAACCTGGATTTTCCTTAGAGATGCTTTAAGTCTGTCTCTGTCTGAAAGTAATGCACTGGAGCAAATGATCATACATGGCTGTTTTGAGCCCAGTGGATATGTGATTCTCGGAGACTGGGCACTCCTAAATGAGTAATTTAATGTCTCAAATATCAAATTGACTTTCTATGTAACATAAAACATAATGTAACACAATATAAAAGATTACTGTGAGTTTTTCTACCTGTCAGGTTACAACAAGGATTTTCTTTCTTTACTGCTAAACTTCTTGGAAAAGCTGCTTGTATTTTTTACTTTAAGTTCCTTACCTATCAATTTCTCATCTCAAACAGTCTGGTGTTCCCCTTAAATTGCTTTCTCAAAGGTCACCCAAGACCTCATAGTAAAACCAATTGATTTTTAAGTGATTTTCTTCTCTTATCACTCTGTAGCATTTGACATTATTGACCATTTGTATAACTATGATTCTAACCAGAGAAACAGAAAACTTATGAACATTTAAAACAATGACTTGAATGCAAGGAATTGTTTACGCAGGTAATGGGAGAACTGAATGTCAGAGTGGACAGTGAGATCACCCAAGACCAGCAATGGCAGGAACCATGAGAGCCCTCCACTAGAAGACAAAGGGAACAGGAAAGGTTACCAAAGCACAGGAGATGAAGTTACCTGGCTAAAACTAGCATTACAGAGGGAGCTAAAGCTACAGAAGAAAGGTAATTGCTACTTAAGATTCTATTTAAGGCAAAGCGAAAGGAATAAATACTCTGGTTTATCTCCTCTTTCTGCTTTCCAAACTTCTATCAGTGCCTCCAATTGACTGAACCCAGCTTGAAACCAGCTATCAGTGGAGACTTGGAAACAGACTGAAGAGGCCACCCCCTCTTTACCTTACAGTACAAAATTCAACAGGGGAGATATGGATATGAAGTGTAACAAACTCAGGACTGGCACAGTACTTTTGCTATTTGACATTCATTCTCACATTTTTACCTATGCACAGCATCTTTACCATTTTCCCCAATACGAAACAAATATATTTTATATAAACAGTATGCACACCCTCTATTCAACCAAGACAAAAAGCTCAACAGTCACTCTATTCATCCCAATTCAGAATCTTTAGATCATACAAACTTCACCCCATCGGATTAGGTGTCATTCCTCATCTTCAGGTGATTAACTTCTAAAACTGCACAAACACCTCCAATTCTCTTCACACAAAATGTATCAGGGGCATCCTAATTTCTTTCCTTGGTCACAGGCCATATTTGACATTTATCACTTCATTGAACAGAACTGTATATGTCCAGTCACCAAAAATAGAAAACTATAAGTCACACTAGAATCCCCTTATTTCCCTCATTCAGTCTATCATGATTATTGCTTTTTTCAGTGTTTTAGGATCTCTTAAATCTTCCACTAACACACTGATAACTCAAGCTTTCCATATCTCCCATTTGGATACATAAAATAGTCTTCTAATTGGTCTCCTTGTCTCTAAAATACTATGGATTTCCACATCTTTGTCTTTGATCATTCTATTTCCTTTACCTATTGAACATGCCCTGGCCTTTCACCTGTTAGAATTAAAATCATTCTTTAAAGTTTAATCCAATTATCACCTCTTCTGTGAAATCTTTGATTCTTTACATTCCTACCCACCATCAGATTTAATCACCACTTCCTTTATATGTCAAATGCACTTTGTATGTACCCTTATTATACCCCAGATTGCATCCTGTAACTTTCTGCATCTTCTTAGTCTCTACCTCTAGACAAACTTTACTCCAGTACCAAACCAGAACATCAGGTACAAAGTTGATAATCAGAACGTATATACTGAACAGAAGTTTGAGTGGTGCGTATATGAATTCAACAAATATTTGATGGATGAGGGCGAAATGCCTTAATGTTAGCTTTATATTTTATTGTGGGTATTATCAATTCTATATTTCAGTTCAAAGTATGTCTGAAGAGTATATTGTGAAGAGTGTACTTTCTTAACCTTAAACTCTGCAGGCTCAATTCTCTTTATTTTCTCTAGGGAAAACTTGGTAGAATGAACTATGACAGAAGTTTATGTGTAAGAGTAAAAGGCCTACAGCAGTTCATGTTAGGAAGACAAGGTGAATTACTGGAAAAAAACACTTGGCCTGTCATTTGATAAACCTGAGTTGATTTTCTGACTGTGCTTCGAGCCATAGAGACTTGATATAAGAATTAAAAGAGAATATAAGGCAAAATATGTGAAAAATCTTACATAAGTTATTAAATACTACTATACAAAAGTATGTGAGGTACTATAATGAAACCATTAAAAGTGCAGCATTTGGCATCAGTCCTGGGTTTATTTTGTCAAGTTCTGTAACCTCTTTACCTTCAATTTCCTCATATGTAATATGAGCTTTCAATGGTATGTACTTTCAAAATGGAAGCTGTGTTCAATGGCAAACTGAATGCAAAAAAAAAAAAACAGGAAATGCAAGGTAATTAGATGAACTCTCAATGACAATTCAAAAAGTTTAAAAATATGAATAATAAAATAGCAATAAATACATATCTATCAACAATTGTTTGAATGCAAATGGATTAAATGCTCCAATCAAAAGATACACAGTGGCTGAATGGATAAGAAAAGAAGAACCATACATGTGCTGTCTACAAGAACTCACTTCAGATCAGAAGACACACACATAGTCTGAAAGTAAAGGGATAAAAAAATGGTATTTCATAAAAATGGAAAAAAAAAAGAGCTGTGGTAACAAAAATTATATCAGATAAAATAGGCTTTAAAATAAGTGGTATAATAAGAGACAAAGAAGGACCCAGAAATTTCACTTCTGGGTATTTATCCAAAGAAACCAAAAAACAATCATTCACACAGACATGTCCATTCACATGTTTATTGCAGTAGCCAATATGGAAATAACCTAAATGCTAATCAATAGACAAATGAATAAAGAATATGTGGTACATATATACCATAGAAGACTACTCAGCCATAAAAAAGAATAAAATCTTGTCATTTGTGACATGGACAGACATAGAGGGTATTTTGCTGAGTGAAACATGTCAGACACAGAAAGACAAATATCATATGATTTCACTTATATGTGGAATGTAAAGAAAATAAACAAATAAACAAAACAAAAACAGAGTCAAAGATACAGAAAATATTTTGACAGTTCCCAGAGGGAAGGGGTTTTGGGAGCTGGCTGAAAAAGATGATAGAATTAAGAAGCACAAATTGATAGTTATAAAATAACCATGGAGTTGTGAAGTACAGCATAGGGAATATAGTTAGTAACAATGTACTAACTATGTATGATGTCAGATGGGTACTACATTTACCAGGGTAATCACTTCATAAGTTATATAAATGTCTAATCAGTGAGCTGTACACCCGAAACTAATATATTGATAATACTGTATATCAACTGTAATTTAAAAATTAAAAATAAACAGTCCTGCCTCATGTGGCTGAGTGGATTGAGCACTGGCCTGTGAACCAAAGGGTCACTGGTTCAATTCCCAGTCAGGGCACATGCCTGGGGTGTGCAAGAGGCAACCACACATTGATGTTTCTCTTCCTCTCTTTCTCCCTCCCTTCCCCTGTCTCTAAACAAACAAACAAAATATAACCAAAGATACTGAAACAGAGAACAGGCTGACAGTAACCAGAAGAGAGAGGGGAAGGAATTTCAGGGCAAAAGGGGAAGGGTTTATAGGAACAAAGAAAATCTTTTAAAAAAATAAATTTAAAAAAATGATAAGGAAACAAGATGGCAGTGGACTAGGTGGAGGTTACACTCAGCGTATCCCAGGACCAAACTAGAAATACAACTAAAATATAGAGCAAGTAACCTTAATAACCAATTGAAGACTAGCTGAGGAGAAGTTTTATAATCAAGGATTTATACTTGAAAGACTTAAAAAAAAACCAACAAAGCCGGTCCAAAGTGAGAGGAAGAAAGGAAACAATAAAGATTAGAGTAGATATAAATTAAATAGAGTAAAAAAATACAAAATTTAAATGAAACCAAAAGAAAGTTCTTGGAGAAGATAAACAAGATTGACAAACCTTTGACCAGATTCATCAAAAAAAAAAAAAGAAAAGAAAAGAAAAGAAAGAAAAAGAAAAAAAAAGGAGAGGGCAAAAATAAAATCAGAAATGAAAGAGAAATAACAACTAACTGCACAGAAATACAATGGTTGTAAGAAAATATTAAGAAAAACTCTGTGACAACAAATTGGACAACTGGAAAAAGTAGGTAAATTCGTAGATACCTACAATCTTGCAAACTGAATCAATAAGAATTGGAAAATCTAAATGGACCAATTACAACAAATAAAATTGGAGCAGTAATCAAAATCTCCCAACCAACAAACGTCCTGAACTGGATGGTTTGACAGGTGAATTTTACCAAATATTTAAAGAAGAAATAACACCTGTCCTCAGATTATTTAAAAAAATTTAAGAAGATGGAAGACACCTGAGCTCATTTCATGAGGCCAGAATCATACTAATTCTAAAACCAGATAAAGACACTACAAAGAAAGATAATTTCAGGCCAATATCCCTGATCAACATAGGTACTACAATCCTCAATAAAAATATTAGCAAACCAGACCCAGTAATACATTAAAAATATCATACAGCATGATCAAGTGGGATTTATTCTGAGGATGCAAGGATGGTACAATATCCACAAATCAATAAACATGATATACCACATAAAAAATGAAGGATAAAAACAACATGACCATATCAATAAATACAGAAAAAGTATGTGCTAAAATCCAGCACCCATTTATGATATAAACTCTCAGCAAATTGGGAATAGAGGGAAGAAATCTCAATGTAATAAGGGCCATATGTGTTAAACCCACAGCAACATCATACTCAATGGGAAAAACAAAGCATTTTTCTTAAGATCAAGGAAAAGAAAGGTATGTCCACTTTCACCACTCCTATTCAACATAGTACTAGAAGTTTTATCCACAGCAATCAAAGGAAAAGAAGAAATAGCCCTGGCTGGTGTGGCTCAGTGGATTGAGTAAGCAGCCTGTGAGTCAAACGGTCGCTGGTTCAATTCCCAGTCATGGCACATGTCTGCATTGTGGTCAGGTCCCCAGTAGGGGGCATGACAGAGGACACCACACATTAATGTTTCTCTCCCTCTCTTTCTCCCTTCTTTCCCCTCTCTAAAAATAAATAAATAAAATCCTAACAAAAAAGAAAAAGAAGAAATAAAAGTCCTTCAATTGGAAAGAAAGAAATGAAACGGTCATTGTTTGCAGGTGGTATGATACTGTATACAGAGAACCCTAATGACTTCACCAAAAAATGACTAGAACTCATGAATGAATTCAGTAAAGTATCAAGATGCAAAATAAATATCCATAAATCAGTTGCATTTTTATACACCCATAATGAGCTATCAGAAAGGGAAACTACATTGCTCATAGCAATATTTTTTTTCTAATATATCTCCTGAGGCAAGAGAAAGAAAAGAAAAAATAAACAAATGGAACTATATCAAACTAGGAAGTTTTTGCACAGCAAAAATAAACAATCAATAAAATAAAAAGGCAACACACTAAATGGGAGATCATATTTGCCAATATATCTGGTAAGCTGTTAATATCCAAAATTTATAAAGAACTTTTAAAATGGAACACCAAAATACCTCCCAATCAATTAAAAATTGGCAAAGGGCCTCAATAGACACTTCTCCAAAGAGAATATACAGAGGGACCAGAGATATATGAAAAGATGCTCAACATCACTAATCATCAGAGAAATGCAAATTAAAACCACAATGAGATACCACCTCACACTGGCCAGAATGTTTTAGAGTCATTTGGCAACTTATAATTAACAATAATTAAGCCCCGGCTGATGTGGCTCAGTCGATTGAGTGCTGGCCTGTGAACCAAGAACCAAAGGGTCACATGTTGGATTCTCAGTAGGGGCACATGCCTGGGTTGCAGGCTGGGTTCCCCTGTGTGGGGCATGCGAGAGGCAACCAAACATTGATATTTCTCTCCCTCTCTTTCTCCTTCCCTTCCCTTCTGTCTAAAAATAAATAAATAAAATCTTGTTTTTAAAAAAACAAGGATTAAAATCTTTCAATTAAATGCTTTTAGGCATTAGACATTCCTCAAAAAATGAGTAAAGAATTTCACCTACAATTGACATTTAAGGAAAATTTGTTTCTTAATGGTTTCATAATGATATTTATGTTTTGAAGATGTAGATCTTGACATAAGTATTTTTCATCATTATCTATTTATCAAGAAAACTGGCATTGCCTTGAATGAGCAATTACACTTCATATTAGTATACATCTATACTAGCATACCTGCATAAGACATCCAGAATGGCACCATTAACACAAATGGAAGTAACATCAGCAATGCAAATTTATGGAAATATTTGAAATTATGATGAATTTATACAAAGCAATCCTAATATGATTCAGATGCAGGTAAGCTTCAAATAAAATATTAAGGACTCTCTTCCCACCCTAATAACCTAAGACAAACAGTGATGCAGATGGATGTATTTTATGGCACATAATTGTTTCATACTCATCAGATGTGGTTATAGTGTTTATCACATCAGTCAAATGGATGGAGATGATGCAAATTGTAGGCATCAAAGGAGAGGTCATTTGGACTCACTCTCTGAATGGTTTAAAATTAGAAATACAGTTTCAGTAAACATTTTATTGTCATATTCACTAATCACTAGTGTTAGCTACCTTTTCCACAAAAGACATGGGCCGTTATAAAGTGACTTGAGGGCAGGAATTCAGGATTCTTGGTTGATAACATGCCAAACAGTATTATCTGAGGCATAGGTACATCCATAATTTTTTAGTTAGTGGATAATCCCATGTTCTCATTGATGGCTATCTACTAAGATGATTTCACTTTCCACCATGATATTTAGGAGTTTGCTGGTGGTAGGAAGAAGGCTTTGTATACTATACTATGACACTGGTTAGAAGATCTAGAATGAGTTGCAATAGCATAAAAATCTAATCAGGTAGCAGATTTATCCAAACCCAAAGGAGACTTGTATGCATGAGGTACCTTAGATGCTTGCTGATATATGAGGATGGGTGGAAGTTGAGGGTAGGTTGTCAATTCTGAGTCATTAACTTGTCCGTCTGTGGCTTATTGTGGACAATATTAATAAAAATAATGTAAAGTATACATTAACAGTTTCCATAAACTATTATGCTGACATATTAGGTAGACATTACTTATCATCACCAGGATTCTTTGTATCTTCTATATTATTACTGATTTTGTCTACTTCTGTCAATTACTGACAGGTATAGATCTCCAATTATAATTGTGCCTATGCATCAATGTGCATAGTTCCACCAATTTTTGGTTTATGAAGTCTGATGTTCTGTTACTAGGTATTTACATATTCAGGATTTCTTATTTCTTCATAAATTGTCCATATTATTGTATGTGTGTTCCTCTCTCTCTCTCTCTTTTCCTTCCTTTCCTTGAAGCAGTCCCTTTAGCATCTCTTGCAGAGCTGGTTTGGTGGAGGTGTATTCTTTGTCCATATTATTGTTATGAAGTATTTATCTTAATCTCTGGCTTGAAGTTTAATTTGCCTGATATTTTTTCTATTTATTCAATTTATTGGGGTGACATTTGTTAATATATAGGTTTCAGGTATACAATTATCCTTAGCTTTCTTACTCCTATTGTACACATAATATATGCCTTCTTTCCTTTCACTTTCAACCCATTTGTGTATGTAAAATCTCTTGTGATTCCTGTAAGCAATCTCTAGTTGGGTTTTGATTCTTTTTTATCTAATCCAACAACCTCTGTTTTCTAATTGAAGTGATCTATTTATATTTAATGAAATTTTTAAATGGGTGGGATTAAATATGATTATAGTATGTGTTTCTGCTTGCCTCTTCTGTCTCCCTCTCTCTGTTTCTTCATTGTTCCTTTCTTCTCATCTTTTGGTTGAATTTTGGTCAAATTCAATATTTTTATAATTTTATTCATTCATTCATTCATTCATTCATTCATTCATTCATTCAAGTACAGTTGTCTCCGTTTTCACCCCACTACAGCCCATCACCCTACCCATCCCCACTTCCCACCCTTGAACCTAAACCCTTTGGTTTTGTCCATGTGTCCTTTGTACATGTTCTTTGATGGCCCTTCACCTATTATTCTTCTCCCCTCTCCCTTCTGGTTACTGTCAGTTTGTTCTTAATTTCAATGTCTCTGGTTATATTTTGCTTGCTTGTTTGTTATGTTGATTATGTTCCACTTATATGTGAGATCATATGGTATTTGTCTTTCACCACACAGTTTATGTCACTTAGTATAATGCTCTCCAGTTCCACCCATGCTGTCATAAAGGGTAGGAGTTCCTTCTTTCTTTCTGCTGCATAGTATTTCATTGTGTTTAATTTTCCATTTTATTTTCTATAATTGCTTATCAGATAAACTTTCATTATTTTTGTGTTAGGGCTAAAGACATGTTATCTTAATGTATCTTAATCTAATCAGTACTATAATTTCATACTTTGCATTTTTCACACATTCCTTTTCACATTTTCTACTTCATACTTCTCACTTTTTGTTTAGTGACAGATATTTCATACTTGTTTTCAAACTTTCCACTTCACACCATCAACTACTCATAGAGCACTCCTACACAGACTTTGGAGGTCTCCCCTTGCATACCTTGCTCCTCTTGCTACCTGTCTTGCAAAATCTAGTAACTTCAGCTGCCCCAAACTCTGATCTCTGTATCCTCAGCTGAGCAGGACTCTCATGCATTCTTATACTTCAGTCACTTCACTGTATCATGTATGTATGTATGTATGTATGTATGTATGTATGTATTTTCATTTATTTTAGCTTTTTGCTTATTTATTTACTTATTATTTTTATTGTTGGCACTATTACAGATGTCCCTATTCCCCCATAACTTTGCCTGCCTCCACATATCCCCCACCTCCCTTTCACATTGGCCATCACCACACTAATCTCTGTTATGTATATATGTTCCTTGGCTAAACCTTCACCTTCTTTCATCCAGTACCCACCTTGCCTCTCTCCTCTGACAGGTGTCAGTTTGTTCCATGTATCCATGCCCCCATTTCTATTTTTTCATCTGTTTATTTTGTTCATAAGATTCCACATATAAGTGAGATCATATGGTATTTGTCTTTCTCTGACTGGCTTATTTCACTTAGCACAGTAATCTCCAGGTCCATTCTTCTTTTTTACAGCCACATGGTATTTAATTGTGTAAATGTACCACAGCTTTTTTATCCACTCATCTACTGATGAGCACTTGGGCTATTTCCAGATCTTGGCTATTATAAATATGCTGTAACAAACATAGGGGTGCATATATTCTTTTGAATTAGTGTTTCAGGCTCCTTCGGAAATATTCCTAGAATTAGAATTGCTAGGTCATAAGGCAGTTCCATTTTTAATTTTTGAGGAAATTCCATACTGTTTTCCACAGCGGCTGCACCAGTCTGCATTCCTACCAGCAGGGCATGAAGCTTCCCTTTAATTGAAATCCTTGCCAACACTTGTTGATTTATTGATGGTAGTCATTCTGAGAGATGTGATATCTCATTGAGGTTCTAATTTGCATTTCTCTGGTGATTAGTGACATTGAACATTTTTTCATGTCTATGGACCATCTGTACGTCCTCTTTGCAGAAGTGTATATTCAGGTTCTTTTCCCATTTCTTAATTGGGTTGTTTGTTTTCTTTGTCTTGAGTTGTTTAAGTTCTTTATAAATTTTGGATATGAACCCCTTATCAAATGTATTACTGGCTAATATGTTCTCCCATTCAGTGCATTGTCTTTTAATTTGGTTGATGGCCTTCTTTGCTATGCAAAACTTTTAGCTTTATGTAGTCCCATTTGTTTATTTTTCTTTTGTTTTCATTGTCCAAAGAGATCTATTAGAAAAAAAATATTGCTGCAAGAAATTTCCAAGGTTTTACTGCTTCTGCTTTCTTCTATGATTTTTATGGTTTTGAGTTTCACATTTAAGTCTTTAATGCATTTTGAGTTTTTCCTCAAGTAAGTTGTATAAAGTGGCCTAATTTTTTGTACCTATGTGTACAACTTTCCTAACACCAGTTTTGAATAGATTATATTTACTGTATTGAAGGTTCTTGCCTTTTTTGTCAAATATTAATTGACCATAAAGGCATGGATATATTTTTGGAATTTATAGTATTTTTAATTGATCTATATGCCACTTTTTATGCCAGTACCATGCTATTTTGATTACTATGGTGTTGTATTATAGTTTGATATCAGGTAGTATGATTCCTTCAACTTTATTTTTCTTTCTCAAGATTGCTGTGGGTGTTTGGGGTCTTTTGTGGCTCCATATCAAATTTTTAAAAAATTTGTTTTAGTTCTGTGAAGTATGTCATTGGTATCTTGATAGAAATTGCATTGAATCTATAGATTACTTAGGTAGTATGGACATTTTATTGTAATAATGTTAATTCTTTCTATCCATGAACCCATTATATTCTTTCACTTATTTGTATTTTCTTCAATTTCTTTCCTCCGTGTCTTATAATATTCTGAGCCCAGGTCTTCCTTGTTTAAATTTATTCCAAGGTATTTTATTTTTTGATACAATTGTAAATCGGATTGTTTTCTTAATTTGCCTTTCTTTTTTATTTAGTTTTTTTACTTTAATAGTTTATTTTATTGCATTTCCCTTTACCATTTATTCCCTTTATACCCCCTTCTACCTCTATTCACCCCCTCTCCACCTTGCAATCACCACATAGTTGTTCATGTCCATGAGTCTTTTTTCTTTCTTTCTCAATCCTTCCAACCTCCCAATACCCTCCTCCAAAGCAGTCAGCATGCTCTCCATCTATGAGTCTGTCTCTATTTTGCTTGTTAGTTCAGTTTGTTCCTTAGATTTCATGTATGAGTGAAATCATATATATTTGCCTTTCTCTTACTGGCATATTTTACTTAGGATAATGTTCTTTATGTCCTTTCATGCTGTTGCAAGGGTAAATTTTTCTTCCGTTTTATGACCAATTATTATTCCATTGTGTAAATATCCCATAGTTGTTTTATCCACTCTTTTTCTTATGGACACTTGGGCTGCTTCCAAATCTTGTTATGCTATTGTATAAAACATTGCAATGAACATAAGGGTGTACATATTCTTTTGAATTAGTGTTTTGTGATTCTTTGGATATACCCAGAAGTGGAATCACTGAGTCATAAGGCAGTTCCATTTTTATTTTTTCTTCAGGTATCTCCATAGTGCTTTCCACAGTGGCTCCACCAATCTGCATTCCCACCAACAATGCAAAAGGGTTCCTTTTTCTCCACATCTTCCCCAGCACTGGTTTGTCAATTTATTGATGGCCATTCTGACTGCCGTGAGGTGGTTATCTTACTGTGGTTAAGTTGGTGGTCTGGTTTTATTTTTTTTGCATGTCCAGATCTCCCAACACCATTTGTTGAAGATGCTATTTTTACTCAATTCTATGTCCCTGCCCCTTTTGTTGAATATTAATTGACCATGGAAACTTAGGTTTATTTCTGGCTCTCTATTCTGTTCCATTGGTCCATGTGCCTGTTCTTATGTCAGCACCAGACTATTTTGATTACAGTGGCCTTGTAATATAGTTTGATATCAGGAATTGTGGTCCTTCCTACTTTGTTCTTCTTTCTCAAGATTGCTGAGGCTATTTGACCACTTTTTAAATTGGATTGTTTATTTTCCTGGAGCAGAGTCGTGTGAGTTCATTATATATTTTGGAAATCAAACCCTTGTCTGAGGTATCATTGGCAAATATGTTTTCCCATATGGTTGGTTTCCTATTCATTTTGATTATGTTTTCTTTATTTTAGCAGAATTTTTTTTTAGTTTGATGTGGTCCCATTTGTTTATTCTTTCCTTTATTTCCCTAGCCCTAGGAGATATATTGGTGAAACTATTGCTGTATGGGATTCTGAAACCTTACTGCCTATGCTTTCCTCTAGGACTTTTATGGTGTTCTGGCTTACATTTAAGTCTTTTATCCACCTTGAGTTTATATTGGTGTGCAGTGTAAATTGGTTATACAGTTTCTTTTTTTTTTGCACGTACCTGTCCATATTTCCAACAGCATTTATCAAAGAAGATGGTGTGAACAGACACTTCTCCAAGGTGGATATGCACAGGGCCCAGAGACATATGAAAGGATGCTCAATATCACTAACCATCAGAGAAATGCAAGTTGAAATCACAATGAGATATCACTTCACACAGGTCAGAATGGCCATCATAAACAGATCAACAAACAAGTGCTGGTGAGGATGTGGAGAAAAGGAAACCCTAGTGTACTATTGGAGGGAATGCAGACTGATGCAGCCACTGTGGAAAACAGTATGGAATTTCCTCAGAAAACTAAAAATAGAATTGCCTTTTGACCCAGTGATTCCACTGCTGGGATTATATACTAAGAACACTGAAACACCAATTCAAAAGAATCTATGCACCTCAATGTTCATAGCAGCATTATTTACAATAGTCAAATGCTGGAAACAGCCTAAGTGCCCATCCATAAATGAGTGGATGAAAAACCTGTGGTACATTTACACAATGGAATACTATGCAGCAGGAGGAAAGAAGGAACTCCTACCCTTTGGAACAGCATGGATAGAATTGGAGATCATTATGCTATGTGAAATAAGCCAGGCAGTGAAAGACAAATGCCATATGATCACACCTTTACCTGGAACCTAATCAACAAAACACACAAACATGCAAAATATAACCAGAGTCATGGAAACAAGGAACAGACTGACAGAGACCAGAGGGGAGAACGGGGAGGGGTAAGGCTGGAATGAAGCGGAAGGGTCTAGTCAAGGAACATGTATAAATGACCCATGGACATGGACAACAGGGTGGGGATTGACTGTGGGAGTGTGGGTGGGTGCGGTCATGGAGACCAAAGGGGAAAAATTTGGACAACTGTAATAGAACAGATTTTAAAAAAGATTAAAAACCTCTAAAACATTATTCCAAGAACTGGCAAGTATAATGTTACCTGGATTTAATTTGCTTCAGGAACCATCTTGCTTTAGGGTAGGGGGTGGGAGGCCTTAACACCAGGTTTGGCTTGAAAGCTGAGTTACAACGTGAGTGTAATAAGATAGAGGACAGATAGAAGCATTCCATCTTTCTGACCTCTTTCAGCAAAGGAAAGATTATCCAAAAGACTTACATAAAAATACTTTCCTGCCAAAGTAAGTGGAATTAAGACCTTATTTTCAGAGATAAAATATATTGTATTAATGTGCATAGCTATCTGGTCCAATTCACTTTGAAGGATTTATTGAGTTACCTGAAAACGTGTGTATATACAGGTATATACACACCCTGAGATGATATTGTGTTATGTAAACATGTAAATAGAAGTGTTATTAAGCCATATCAACAATGTTAAACAGCATATTAACACAGAAATGGCACAGGAAGGCCACAGAGGTTGGCAACAGAACAGTTTTTGATAGGCACAATGTAATTTCACAGGATACTGCTTTCAGTTCTGTTTCTAAAGTCACTGTGGAACTATATGATCTTGGGGAGACAGTAGCACAATGAGACATCCAATCTAAAACATGGGTTGTGTAGTAACAGATATAGGTAGAGGACCTTAATTGTATGATTTCTTCTGTGTACTCATTGTTTCTTTTGAAGAAAAAATCTGTGCATGTTCAAGTGTAGTTTGTATTAAACATGAAAGTGTAACATTTAATCTCTACTTGTCATGTGCTGTAGAGGAGTGTAGAGGTAGTTTTCTCCTCTCTACTCTTGTTTACCAAAGAGTACTGACAGATTGTTTTATTTCTTTCTAACATTTTTTCTATTTGTTTTAGTTGAGAAAATAAGGCTCAGAGAAGTCAAGTAACTTGCCCACATTCACACACATAGTAAAAGATAGCAATAGGATTCCCTGTTCCTGAGAGTGCATGATAACAGGCATGTAAATGTAACTTTAAAAAAGTATCTTTAACCAGCTGACCACATGTGTCAATCTTGCTCCTCTCTAGAAAATTCTGGTCCTTGGAAATTCTGTTGTTTCAAAAGAAGTGAGAGCTTCTAGGAGACAGGAAGTTAATTCATGGTCTTGGTATGAATTCAGTTTTTATTGTTAAAGAAAATGATGAAAGTTTCTGATGCTAATATTTGAAATCATGCTATAGCATGAGAGAAATTGTTTGAATATTTGGGAAAAAATTTAAATACCTATGTGGTCACCTTTTAAATAAATGAAGATTTGTGGTGTTAACACTTTGTAATTCATCATTTCTCATTTTTATTTAGCTAATTGTATATTTTACACTATTGCATGGAATTCACTGTAGTAGTTGTCAATTCTAGTATATCCTTTAGATGCCATGAATATCAGGTACAGCCTTATAAATTGCTTGCTACCATATTCATTATGTTACAGTGGGAAATTACTTGAGTGAACTTTGACGTTTTACCCACTTCTGTTTGCATGTAGATTGTTGAAAATTCTCTTTTCATCTAAAAAAACCCCTAACATCATCCTTGCATTTCCTTTTTAAATATGAATGTCTTTTATTCAAATATTGGTCTATCTGACACCTCTAGTCAAGAAAGTCTCTCCCTCTCGCTCTCGCTCTGACTCCTGCTCTCACTCTTCTTTTGGATCCTGTACTCCTGTGACTATTTTTCTTTGTTGAAATGATAAGTTCTTCTGTAGTTTTCAAATCTCTGTAGGTGATTCTTATGCTCAGACAACATTTAGAACCCTTAGATTAACCTGTTAACTAGGCTTATGGTTGAGTAAGTTTATAAAGAGGTATTTCATTAAGTGTAGTAACACATTTATGGATTTTCAATTACATATTTTATCATTTGCATCTTTGATTCAACTTTGTTGAAATCTATCAGATGTAAGAGTGGTACTGTCCCATATATGTATTCATACATTCAGTGTATTTTATGTCAACTATTTATTCAATACTACGATGATATATTCCATGTGTCTTTTGAGTGTGATTAGTTTTTCTGTTCTTAATTTTAACAACTTTTGTTTACCCTTCTATGGAAATAAGAACCCCTATGTTTCTATTTCCTTTTCTTCAGTTTCAGTCCTTTCTTATTCCAGTGTGTTAATCTGAATTGGTTTACAATTCCTCTTTGCTTGACACCTTGATCGGTTTTCTTTCCCATGCCCTATAAATTGACTCCCATTAAGTTTATGATTGCACCGTAAATTTAGGATTAGAGCTTGAGTGAGGAATTTGGATCAGGAAAATGGTTTGGGGAACCATTCATGAAATTAAAGAAATTATATAATAATTTATAAGGTACTAATATGTATATTATCTCATTTGACATTCTGTAAAATCTTATTTTGTAGGTGAAGAAACTGAGGTTTCAAATGTCATACAGCTAATAAATGACAGAGCCTGGCCTTGAGCCCATTTGAATCGCTTCTTCAAAACTGCAGTGCAACTCTGCAGTGAGACTCACAATCATTGCCACTTCACTAGCTTGTCTCACAATCCAGGTGGAGAGACTCCTGGGTGGCTAGTTAAGTTCTGAAACCTTAGTTCTCTACTTTAAAGACCTAACAAACTACTGAATACATTTTGGAAATTCTGGCTTTTTTAGAGCTGGCAGTTTTCTAGAGCTTTGTTCCTCAAATTTAATGAACATGTAAATCCCCTGGGGATCTTGCTAAAATTTAATTTCTGATTCAGAAGTTCTGGAGTGTAGCCTGAGATTCTACATTTTTAACAAGCCCTGCCCCAGTGATGTCCATGCTATTGGTCTGTGGACCCCACTTTGAGTTTTCTTGGTGATAGTGTCACTACAGAAAACAAATCATAATATAAGTATCCTCTCTCCATTTCTTCATTAGTAACTTCTACTTTGGTGACTAAATGAGAAGTGAGGTTGCCATAATTGATGTCTCTATTTCTATGGGCTTCCAGAGCACTGCTAGCTTTTCAGGAACAGCTTGGTCCAATATTCTGATTGTGTGCCATTGTCTTTACCCTGTGAACCTCTTGCTCTTACTTCCTCTTGCTTTTCTGATTTTGTTTTGTACATAATGACAAACGCATAATTAAATCCCCCAATTTTGTTTTAACTTTGTCCCCACAAAGCCAATTGACTTTGAATAAATACACCACAAGAGATTTTATCCTCTGCTGTATTAACAAGCAAGGTTTTCATGAGTCAGGGAATGAAGCCTTTACCATGTGTTGCTTAGGTTAGAGCAAGATGCCTTGATACTTTGTCCTGAATATGAAATAAGAGCTCTTTAAATTCCCCAACATTAAGAATAGGATCAGTTCCAGAGTCAGAGATAAGACCAAGCATAGATATGAGATCAAATAATTCCAGCTGTGTGGAAAAACATAATATAGGAGCTGAGATTTAGGCAGATAGTTGGAAGGTCTACAGAAGTTATCATCTTATGCATTGAAATCAACTTCAAAGCTTTTTAAAATGTAGATTCCTGGATGTACCTCCAAGAAAATCAGAATAAGTAGACAGAGAGTGGGACTAAGGAATATGCATATTTAATAAGTACAAATGGTATTCTGATGCATGCTATAGAACCCTCATTTTGAGAAATACTGTTTTCTATGCAATATCCAAAGGCAATTGTTTTGAGCATTTGAAATGAATGTTTTGTTGTTAAAGCATAGACACATATAAGAATTATATTAACTATAAAATGCTCCCCTCTATAAGCAAAAAGTAATTTCATTCAGAGTGTTAATAGAAACATTCATTCAATCACCAGTGGATATATTTTCAAGGAAAGGTAACTATAATTTGTTAAAAATATTATTGGATATCTATTTGCTTGGAGCCTTTCCTATTCTACTTCACAAGTGTCAAAACTTTCTAAAAGATAAGCTTATTAGATGTCTTAGGTACCGGGAAAGCTTTACTTTTTCCAGTAACATCCAAATGTCCTTCAAAAGCTCAAGAAGGGAAGGATAAAGCTAAATAATAAAATCTATGATAGCAAAATAAAACAGTAACTTTTCCCAAATATTATGAAAAAGTACAAAGAAATAGCAATAAAAAGGGATAGGTGTATCATATATATGGAGGACAAAAAGTGACATTTAATGCAAGAGTTATAAGTAAGTCTCCCTTTAGTGGAGAAGAAAAAGAAGAATATAAAAGAAAATTGAGGAGCAAGAGTTATATCAACAACAAGGCAGAATAGGTGACCCTAGCCGTAATCCACCTGAAAAAATTGGTAGCTATTCATGAAACAAAAGAGCTGTTGAAGAACTCTGGAGTCCAGTTAAGAAGCTGCAAAAACACAGTCACAAACCCCAAGAATAACCATACATAAAGGGTGGAAAAAACCGTTTCTTTCTGTCTGTATTATTCCATGCTTCTGGTCAGCATAGCTCAGTGCCAAAGGGGGTCTGCTCAACCTACAAATTCTTCTCACTGGAGAAAGGAGATCAGGGTAAGTGACTAGTTTCTTCAGCTTTCCGAGGCACAGCTGGATGGAACCTGTTTGGGTTACACCCCACACAGATTGTTATGGAGAGCAGCATAGCTGAGACAGCTGCAGATAACTATCAACAAAGAAGGGTGGGGATTTTCAGTACCAATAGTGCAGGAGATGCCACCATGGTCCCTAATGGACTTCTTTGCAAAGGACCCCAGCATTCTTTACCACTGAAAGAAGATCTTAACAACCTTCACAGTTACCACACACTCCCTGCAAATTTCACTGCTGAAGATCCTGCAGTGTTTGTCATCTTCTGCTCCGCAGATGACACAGAGTCTTTCACAGCTGAGGAATCCAACATTCATTAAAACTGCCACAGATGCCCTACAACTTTCACTGCCTAGGGCACTTCAATTTTTGCCTTCACGGACTCCAGTTGCCTGAACTGCCATCCACATTACTCCCCCACGCACTGATGTTGCTCCAGCCAGTGCTGCTTGTGGGTACCTATGTCCCAGGATCCAACATGGTCACTGCCAATCTAGTGCTCACCTAAGGCCTTTACCTTCATGCATATGACAGCCTGCTACTAGCTACAGACCCCATGTGACCTCCAGCTCCCACTGCTGAACACACACCTGAAGACCACTACCATAGCTGAGTGCATGCATATGTAACCAACCCCAACCCACATTGATGGCCCTGTTCCTGACTGCCACATGCACATGGGGGACAGCCAGTCCCATACACGCTGCGAGCTCCCACAGTCATATGCCATTGATCTCAGCTCTGCCACCACCTTCCATAGACTTTGCCTACTCAGGTGCATTTGACCCTGGATCCAGAAGCAGTTTTGAGGATTCCAACAGCTCTCATAACAACTGCAAATCTCCTCACAGCGTTTGCTGCAGAGGACCACACAGTTGTGGTAGAATGGTACAATCCTACAACATGTATGAAACTATTTAAATTTATATATACATTTATTTTTAAAACAATTCTATTTTTAGGAAATAGAGATTTGCACAAGGATGCATGTAAAGGGATATTTCCTTAACTATACATAGTAAAACATGTGTCTAACTTGTCTTTATTTTTTGTCTTTTATTCTACTCTCAAGTGCTGTCACTTTTCATATTCACTAACAGTCAATATGCTACCACTAATAACATTAACCTTTTGTTGCCAAATTGCTTTCATTACCAAATTATTTTTAAGATATTTGATTTGTTAAGAGGCTTTGTTTGTTTGCTTGTTTGTTTTCTCATTAGTTGAGGTTGTTGGGGAGCTGACTACTATTTAAGTGAGCTATTATTAATGTATATAATTTGAAATTTATTCCATAGTAAAAGAACATGATGAATCCCACAGCTATGCCATTTTAAACTATAATGGTATAAATATGTAATGTCTGAAATCACGTGTAATAGGGATGCGCTTTTTCATGAGAGAATGGAGAAATATATATTAATGTGCTATTAGGAGTGAGGATCATCTGTTTGGAAGAAAGATTTCCCATGCTAATTAATTTTCAGTTGAATAATGCCCAAGTGGGGGAATATTTTGTGGTCTGGAACATTATTTATTTAAAAACTTAAACTTATTTTAGATACAGGTCAACCAATCAATATACTGTTGATGCTATTCCAAGAAGTTAAGAAACTTGTAAAATCACAGTAATAATGTTAATATTTTCTCAAAGTCAATGTCATGTCAGTAGACTAAATGAGTGATTAGGTATTATTTAATTAAATTCATTTTGAGTTCTGGAATGCACTCTATATACTTGAACCATGGCATAACATTTTTTCTTTATTAGAAGCAAATGTCTTTATACATTTTATAGTTACACAGTTCAAGAATTATAAATCATATCTGTAAACACTGTATTCAATACTGTTTGTATCAGGACATTTGAACCCAAATATGATATTTAATATATTCTAAAAACTTGCTATATTGCTTACTTTTTTATTTATTCCATTGTTTTTCTGCATTTTGTAGCCAGCTCTAACTGCAATTCTCTTGTCATGCCCCTGATTTATATTCCATCTTGCACTAGTTATCATCTGTTACCTGTCTGACTTTGTTCCTTGTGCTCCCTGCTCCTCACTTAAAACAAATTGAAAAAATGTTAGGACTATGATTGTCATTATGTGAAAGCTTTAAAACTTTTTATAGGTTTGATTAAATTATGTGCATATGAGATCTCTGTAGGTTTTGAAAATATATAAATTTAAAGAAGATAATATATTGGCAACTGACACCAATATATTTTTGTCCTTGGTAAATTCTGATGTTGGTTTCTCACCACCTTTAACCCCCTTAAGTGCCAAGCCTGGCTGATTTGAACATCAAGGTAGCTACTATAAACCAAACATAGCTTCTAGCCTATGAGTATAAGGAAATAGTATAAAAACTCAAGTAGTCTAAAGATGTTGAAAGCATGTATTCTTATGCCCCCATTTCATGATGACATAGAACATGATTATAACAAAGTTAGTCTGCTGGACGAGCCTTAAATCCTTGAAATCTAGATACCATTTAGGCTGAAGGGGAAAAAGAAGAAAGTCTTTTTAGGGCACTGAATTTTGAATTGACTGTTTCTCCAAAGAGATTGTTCAAACCTATGAATATTAAGACACCAACACATGGTAAATTAAAAAGATTATTTACTATCACTGTCAGTAGTAGTGTTGTGAGAGTTTGTGAGCAGGATTGATTAGTCATAGACCTCTTAGAATAGAGTATGAATTGTTGTTGTTACTGTGCATGCTTGTGTGTCTTATGGATAGTCCCTTTTAAGAGGAAATTAGAGATTTATCATGATGTGTAATAATTTGAACCAAAGAGAATAAGAAATGGTTGTGAATGAAAACATTTGGATATCAAATGCATTTGTATTCAGAAATCTATTACAGCAAAATATGTGAAAAATAATGAATACCATGTTTTTTCTGAGACACTTCTTGAAGCATTCTAGTCAGAATTACATTTATAGTATTTTTTCTAGTTAAAAATTATAAAGTAATTGGGCAGTCTCACACTAAGCAATGTATTCTTTCATAAGAGAATATGAAACCTAAACTGATTACCTCCCTGCATCTCCAAGAATAAATTCAAAGATTTCTTTTATTTTTCAGATATATATTATATAACTGCTAAAACACCAATCAGCACATCTGTGTTCCAAGCAGGGAGCAGAATAAAGGCAAAAGAACTGGTCTTGGCCAACGATTTCATTTTTAAGGGATTCTTCTTGGATGTCTCACCCAACAATTTATGCTTATATCTCATTAGAAAAATATTACACACATGGTCATTGTAGCCATAAGTGAAGCTGAAAATATGGTAGTTAGTGCCCTGGAAAAAAATTGGATTCTATTAGTAAGAAAGAAACAGAAAATGGATATTGGCTAGATAACTACCAGTTTCCGGCATGCTGTCTTATTGCATGGTGTTTTTGTTAAAAACAAAAACAAAACACTTGGCTTGGGGTTTTAGTTTCTAACTGTAGAACAAGTGGAGAAGAAAATAAATACACATGAAAGTGCTGTATAAGCTATAAGAAGCAATATGCACAAAAGCTATCATTACTACCAGGTTTTATGTGAATTTTTTAAAGCCAAGAGTAGACATAATCTACGCCCCCTCAGGGGATTGTAATCTTAGAGAATAATTATATTCATGCTGTATTAATTAGAGCATGGATTGAAACCAAACCAAAACAAAAACAAAAAGTACAATCCTAGATTCTAATCTTTTATTTTTAAAAACACTTGTGAGATCATTGTTCAAAATACCACTTAAGGACCAGATCTAGCACAGTTTTCAGATCAGATTGTTACTACATCAGTCAAGACCTGCTATAGCCATTGCATAATTCTCAGAGGACAAGCTTATATTCAATATTTGGAGGGGGGCACCCCTTGCTACCTCTCCAGAAATAACTTGCAGTCAAAATTTAATTATAGTATTTCTTGGTTTTTATTAATAAATTTTGTTTTTATAGAAATACTAGGTTTACCAAAAATTTGAACAGAAAAGACAGTCCTCACATACTCCATGTTCCCTTGTTCAGTTTCCCCTATTATTAATATTTTGCATAGTGTGATATATTTGTTAAACTTAATGACCCAATATTTATACATTATTATAGACTAAAACCATAGTTTATGTTAGGGTTCACTCTTTGTGTTGTACAGTCCTGTGAATCCATTAGTGTCAAACAGAATAATTTCACTGCCCAAAAAATCTCCTCTGTTCCAATTAGTCATCCTCTCCCACTTTCTGTCTGATTTTAATGTAACTTTTGTACTTTGGCATTGCATACAGAGTAAGAAAGGCTAAGAGGATGCTTACTTTGAATATAATGGTTCTGCTGATGTTGGTAACACTGTTTCCAATTTAATTTTGATTTAGCCTTTTAATAAAGGTTTTACAGTAACCTTCATAATAAAGAAAATATAAGCATTCAGTAAATGTAGCAATTATTATCATCATCATTGTTGCTATATAACAGATATTGTGTCAAGTATATTATTTCTTTTACTCTTTATAAGAAGACTGCAAGGTAGTAGAAATTACCTGTGTATTCAAAATCAGAAAACTGAGGCAGAGCCTAACAAAGTTGTCTTCCTAAGATCACATAGTTTTCTCAGGGCCAAACCAGGGCCAGTTCCTGGTCATGTTATCAGTGCATTGGCAAAGACTCCAGCACTCAGAAGGGCACCTGACAACTTGATTTAATGACCAGCTATCAACATCTTAAAAATCTTAATAATTTTATCTTTGAACTGGTGTTTTGTAAGCCTTAACTAAACAATGGAACTTGAGTGTGAGCAGAAGAAATATGCACAATGTGGATCTGTTGCTGTCCCTTGCTTTCACCTTAACATTTAACATTTGTAATACCTACTGTGCATCTTCCCTTATAGCCAACCTTGTATTAATGATCCATACTTGTTTTATTACTCTGATGTTGCCATCATGAATATTTTAAAATTATTTTATTCATTTACTCTTTTTTTCAGAAAGAGGGGAAGGAAGGGAGAAAGAGAGGGAGAGAAGAATTGATGTGTGAGGGAAACATCAATCACCAAACATCAAAAAGAAATAAAATACCTACTGTGGACCTGGCCACAACCCAGGCATGTGCCCTGACCAGGAATCAAACCTGTGACCTTCTGGTCCCTGGGGCTATGCGCAACTCACTGAACTACACCAGTCAGGGTGAAATTCTTAATAATTTTATTTGTGAACTTGTGTTTTGTAAGTGGGCTTTGACAGAATATTGGAGCTACCTTTTGACATAGCAATTCCACTGCTGAGATTATATCCTAAGAATCCTGAAACACCAATTCAAAAGAACCTATGCACCCCAATGTTCATAGCAACATTATTTACAATAGCCAAGTGCTGGAAACAGCCTAAACACTCTCAGTAAATGAGTGGATTAAAAATTGGTGATACATTTACACAATGGAATACTATGCATCAAAAAGAAAGAAGGAGCTCCTACTCTTCACAACAGCATGGATGGAACTGGAGAGTATTATGCTAAGTGAAATAAGCCAGGCAGTGAAAGAGAAATACCACATGATCTCATCCAGAAGTGGAATGCAATCAACAAAACAAACAAGCAACTGAAATGTAACCAGAGACATTGAAATAAAGAATGAACTGACAGTAACCAGAGGAGAAGTGGGAGGGGATAATAGGGGGAAAGGGGAAAGGGTTATCGGGAACATGTATAAAGGACACATGGAGAAAGCCAAAGGGGGATAAGGTTGAGGGTGGGAGTTTGTGATGGTTGGGGTAGGAGGAATGGTGTGGGGGGAAGTGGAGACAATTGTACTTAAAAAACAATAAAATAAATAAATAAATAAATACATACATAAATAAATAAATAAAATATTGAGACTTCTGGCCAAGATGGAGGCATAGGTAGATAGTCTGTGCCTCCTCACACAAACAAAAGAAGGACAACAACAAATTTAAAAACCAAAAACAACCAGAACTAACAGAAAATCAAACTGTATGGAAATCTGACAACCAAGGAGTTAAAGAAAAAATATTCATCCAGACAGGTACGAGGGGCAGAGACAGGCAGCCAGCATGGAGAGGACTCACAGCAAGGAAGTGGCTGGAGGACCAGGACTGGAAAGTCAGTGGCTGGAGGAAGGGGTGAAGTGGTGGCTGGAGGAGCAGGCTGTCCCACATTTGTGTGAGGATAAAATGGGAGGAACAATTGGGGAGCAAGACAAACCACACAACCCAGGGTTCCAGTGCAGGGAAATAAAACCTCAGAACTTCTGGCTGAAAAAACCTGTGGGATTTGAGGTGGTGGGACAAAATCCCAGCCTCATAGGAGAGTTTATTGGAGAGACCTGCAGGGTCCTAGAATGTACAGAAGTCCACCAACCTGGGAATCAGCACCAGTGAGATCCAATTTGCTTGTGGGTAGTGAAGGAAGTGACTGAAAGTCAGTTGAGAGCTGAGCAAGGACACTGCTCCTTCTCGGACCCCTCTCCCACTTACAGGGCCACACCATAGCAACATGGCTTGCCCTACCCTGGTGAATACCTAAGGCTCTGCCCCTTACTATGTAACAGGTACACCGAGACAAAAAAACATGGACCAAATGAAAGAAAAAATACAACTAAGTGACAAAAAGACAGCCAACTTATCAGATGCATACTTCAAAACACAAGTAATCAGGATGCTCACAGAATTGTTTGAGAAGGGTCACAAAATAGAGGAAAAGTGAAGGCTATGAAAAGTGAAATAAAGGAAAATGTATAGGGAACCAGCAGTGAAGGGAAGGAGAATCCTGGACTCAAATCAATGGTTTGGGCCAGAAGGAAGAAAGAAACATACAACCAGAACAGAATGAAGAAACAAGAATTCAAAAAAATGAGGAGAGGCTTAGGAACCTCCAGGATAACATTAAAAGTTCCAACATTCAAATCATATTGGTGCCAGATGGAGAAGAGGAAGAGCAAGAAATTGAACATTATTTGAAAAAATAATAAAGGAGAACCTCCCCAATCTGTCAAAGGAAATACACTTCCAGGGATTCCATGAACACAGAGAGTCCCAAAGAAGTTGGACCCAAGGAAGCACACATCAAGGCACATCATAATTACATTACCCAAGATTAAAGATAAGGAGATAATCTTAAAAGCAGCAACAGAAAAGGAGAGTGTTACAAAGGAGTTCCCATAAGACTAGCAGTTGATTTCTCAAAGGAAACCTTACAGGCAAGAAGGGGCTGGAAAGAAGTATTAGAAGTGAGGAAAGGCAAGGACCTACAGCCAAGATGACTCTATTCCGCAAAGCTACCATTTAGAATGAATGGAAGGGCAGATAAAGTACTTCCCAGATAAGGTCAAGTTAAAGGAGTTCATCATCACCAAGCCCTTGTTATATGAAATGTTAAAGGGAGTTTTCTAAGAAAAAGAAGATAAAAAATACGAACAGTAAAATTACAACAAACTCACAGCTATCAACAACTCAACCTAAACAACAACAAAAACAAAATCTAAGCAAACAACTAGAACAGGAACAGAATCACAGAAATGGAGATCACATGGAGGGTTATCAGTGGAGAGGGGGAGGAGGAAGAATGGGGGAAAAGGTACAGGGAATAAGAAGCACAAGTGGTAGGTACAAAATAGACAGGGAGAGGTTAAGAATAGTATAGGAAATGGAGAACCAAAGAACTTACATCTATGACCCATGGATATGAACTAACGTTGGGGAATGATGGTGGGGTGTGGGGTACAGTCAGAGGGGAATAAAGGGGAGAAAAAATGGGACAACTGTAATAGTGTAATCAATAAAAAATATTTAAAATAAAACAAAATGTTGTTTTATACATAAAAATATATGAATATAGATTTAAATACATGTGTATATATCTTTAAATAAATATGTGGTAGAAACATTTACTGGATACATCTGGACTGAGCTTATTACTGATCTCACTTCATGCATTATTTTATTCAATACTAACAATTCTTTGAGATAAATATTGTTCTTCTCATCTTGGAGATGAGAAACTGGGACTCAAAAAGTTTTTGTAATTTTCACAAGTGGCAATCCAGGGTTTAATACCAGGTCTGTTTGATACCAAGAGCCTGTGTTTTCCACTACACTGCCTCCATATAAGTATATTCTCCTCCTTGCTCATAGATTCAGAAGGATAGTCATTAGCTGGTCCTATGGTGTACCACCAAATAGTCTCTATCCACTCCTCAGGCCTAGTTCTATGGCTGAAATGATTCTTTGCTTAAACTAAAGAGTGAGCTGTGTAGCTGGAGAAATTTCCATCCAGATGCTGGTGTGTCACTTTGAATTGTTATTATAATATAAAGTTCCTGTTCATATTTGTTTTTATTTGCATAAGTATAGAAGCCACAGTTTTTCAGCCAAACCAAGACATTTTGCAAAAATGCAGCCCCAAGATATACAAAAAGTTCTGAAAGTAGTCCGTTTGTGGCCTCTTGCTGAGAAGAAACTACATAAAATATTTAGGCTCTTCGATTTATCCCTGAACAGGTCCCACAGGTTTTATCTGCAACCAACTTTCCCTCCCTTTTCTCCTCTTTCCTTCCCTCCCCTCCTCTTTTTTAAAGAAGACCCTGAGAATCTACTCTGTCCCAGGCAATAGAGAGAAAAGGAACAAAAAGTAACAAACAGCCTGCCCTAAAGCAACTCAAATTCTAAGAACAAAAGTGCACCAAAAAACAACATTGTTATCAGAAATAAAATGGTAGAAAAAATAACGCAAACAATAAAATAAAATTTAAGTTGACACACACACACACATAAGTACACACACCCTGTACACACACACTTAAAGTTGCTGCTTATGGTTTTGATTTTTTTCTTTGCTCATAACTTTATTACCCTGTTTATGGTAATAAAACATGGACATTGTAGTAATTTAGAGTTTGATTTTTCTTCAATGTCCCTTACCTGGTAGTTTGTATTCTAGAACTTAAAGTGTGACCTGACACAAAATAGCTACTCAACTTAATGCCTATATCTAATTAAAATAATCAGTATTGATAGTTTGCAATTCCTGTGAGAGGGAGGGAAGTTTACATGATATTTATTTATCACCCACACATGCTCTTTTACATGTTGTGCAGAGGATGGGCAACAGAGTTCTTGTCCAAAATCTCTTAACACAGTCCCTTTCCTCATTCTCCTTTTACAAACTGATTCTGTTTATATTGTTCCATTATTCTGGGAAATTTCAATGAGTTTTAATTTAGCCTGTTCACACATAGACATTGCTATAATTCAGATAACACTGGCAGTATTACATAGTATTTATTTGAGTCTTGTGTCACTATATTTTCTGGAGGTAGTCTAAAAGATCACATTAAAAACACATGGATGGAACTGGAGAGCATTAAGCTAAGTGAAATAAGCCAGGCAGTGAGGAATAAATACCATATGATCTTGCCTTTAGCTGGAACCTAATCAACAAAATGAACAAGCAAGCAAAATACAACCAAATCCACTGAAATTGAGAACAGGCTGACAGTTACCAGAGGGGAGAGGGAAGGGGATAATGGGGGGAAATGGGGAAATGGTTTTCAGAAACAACTATAGAGGACACATGGACAAAACCAAGGTGGGGTGGGATCAGGGGAGGGAGCTGGGGATAGCTGGGGTGGGGGGGAGTGGTGGGGAGTAAAAGCAGACCAGTGTACTTGAACAACAAAATAATTTTTTTAAAAAACTTAAGGAATATGGATGGTATTGCCCTCATTTTGCAAAAGTTAATTGATCTTCTCAGGCACAGGGAGTAAATTAGATGGAGTCAAACTTTGTGCTTCCTACTCCACATCTTTCCTGTCTTCCCTCTAGACCATCATGACTAGGGCATGTATTTTGTTGCTCTAATTATAAAGGAATATTTTCAGGAATGCTGACACAGTTACTGTGCTATGTTCTTGGTATGTGTTACCACATTTTACTCATAAGGTAAGAATTGTTATTATTTCTATTTTACAGATGAATAAAATAAGTCCAAGAGAGATCAGGTAATGTACCCAATGGTATTTGATCCCAAGATATCTGATTTCAGAAACTATGCTATTAGATATAGCTAATATCTAGAGAGTACTTGCTATGTGTTCTAGGCAGCATACTAAGTATTTTATATGCTATAGATTATTTATTTAGTCATAACACAAATTTTCATAGGTACATACCACTAGCTCTCCATGTTACAAGGGAAGAAAAATCCACCTAGAGAGTATATTAGGGTTCTTTAGAGAAATATAACATATAATTTGAAGATAGAACTTCTATCTCTCTTTATATATAAATTTTGAAGATAAAACTAAGAACTTTTGACAGATTAAATGTGATGTATGAGAAGATGGATGAATGATCAACTTTGAGGATTTAGGTCCAAGCAAATAGAATGAATTTGCCATTAACTTATCTGGGTAAATCTGTAGATAGACAAGTCTTTGAATAGAAAGCTAAAAGCTCTATTTTAGAAAGATTAAGTCTGAGATATTTACTGGTCATTTAAATGGAAATACAGGAAGGCAATTGGATACAGCTGTGTGCAGTTTAAGTGTGAGGTGGCTTGCAGATTTACATCTGGGAATCAGTAGTATACAGATGGTATTTAAAGCTGTGGAATTGTATGTGTTAATCTAAAGAGTGAGTGTAGATGAGAAGAGGTTCAAGAACTGGGTCCTTGGGTATTCCAGCATTAAAAGGATAGGTGATGAAGAAGAACCAGGTAAAGGAGACCAAGATGCACAGACAGTCAATCAGGGATAAAATCAGAAGATTCTAGTGTTCCAGAAATTGAATGAAAAATAGAAACAGACTGATAGATAGAGAGTAGACTGACAGCTGTCAAAGGGAGGAGGAGCTGGGGGGCTGGGTATAATATGTGAAGTGATTAAGCAAAAAATAACAAGCTTATAGACACAGGCAACAGTATGATGATGACCAGAGGAAAAGGGGATGGGGGCAGGTAGAAGAGGGTTAAGAGAAGATAAATGGTGATGGAAGGAGGCTTGATTTGGGGTGGTGAGCACACAATACTATGTAACTTTACTAAACAATGTTATAACTTTTAAGGCTATAGTGGGAATAAAATTAGTTATATATTTGAAAATGACTAGCACAATATGTGTTACATTGTAATAATAATTGAATACAATAATAAAAGTTGAATAATTGAAATCATTAGTCACATATGTAGGAACTCGTAAAATGGTGAACAACAGGAATGACTACATTTTGGGACCATACAATGCAGAATAGTAGCTTATGACAAGATAAGTCTTATTATTACATTGCTGCAGGACCTATCCAGGTCTTTGTAGGGACAAACTGTACCAAAATGTCACTCACCCTTTGTATATTCAACTGCTGTATCACTGACATCTTACATGTTGTGAATGTTGAAACACTACTTAGACACAGATATACATCCTGATTATAGTTCTCAGCATTTCATACATTTATCCCTCATTTGTAAAATGAGAATGCTTTCCAGGAAAAAGAGAGAACTACCATGCCTTCATTGTATTACCTACAATTTATAGCTCAGTGCTGTGAACACAGCAAGAGGAAAGATGTGCCTAACTATTTATAATTATAATTTACATTCTTCCTCATGAATCTTGAAATATATCTTGGCTCTGAACATGAACAAAGATAGTTTTATTTTCTTACTTAATAAAAAGTTGCAAATTTCTATTGGTAGAAAGAATGTTCATATGCTTTAATAAGCACTAATTATGAAAGACATGAAGTGAGTTTCTGCTTGAGCTCATACACATTAAGAAAAAATAAAATGCACATTTTCAAGACTTTTGCAATATTTACATTTGTATTGCTCATTTATGTTGCAATGATAAAGCGTTGCCATCTCAACATTTATACAAGTCTTTTTAAATTTTACTCCATCATTTTCTATCAATTTTTAAAATAGTATTTTTTCACTCCTTTTCTTTTATATGAAATTCTTCCAGATAATTCTCTTAGAAGAAAACTTTGATATATTTAAATGTGAAAGGCAATTATATAGAGACTAGACACAAGTGGACAAAGAGGTAATACACAGTAATCCAGGTACCATTATTCCTTATTGACCACTAGATCCTCCCTGACAATGATGACATATTATGACTTAATTCACATTCACTGAGTGGTCAACCAGAGTGAATAATAATCAAACTGTGGCCCTAAATGTCATAAAATAATAGAACAGAGATAAGCACAGGTTTACATAAGTGTATTTTTTCATCAGTATTCATAGTACATCATCCCAAGATAACAGGTGATCAGATGTCAAAAGTCCAAACTACCTTTCAGTGCAAATTAGATATCTCACAAAATGATATAATAATTTCTCTAATAATTGAACCCAATTAAGTTGCATAAATGCTAATTTACACACACAGTGTGTAGTATTTGCAACAAAGATGATCATATCATCATGTAAATACACATACACCTTAAATGCAAAGGTCTCTGATATATTCTTTAAAAGTAATTCTTGTACAGAATACTTTTTAAAAATTTTTTTTGTTCAGTACAGTTGTCTCCATTTTCACCACACCACGCCCCCTAACCCCCCCATCACTGCCTCCACCCTTAAACCTACCCCCCTTGGCTTTGTCCATGTGTCCTTTATACATGTTCCTTGATGGCCTTTCTGTATTTTCCCCCATTACCCTCCACCCCTCTTCCCTCTGGTTACAGTCAGTTTGTTCTTTATTTCAATGTCTCTGGTTCTACTTTGCTTGCTTGTTTGTTTTATTGACTAGGCTCCACTTATATGCAAGATGATGTGGTATTTGTCTTTCACCTTTCACCGCCTGGCTTATTTAACTTAGCATAATGCTTTCCAGTTCCATTCATGCAGTAGCAAAGGGTAGGCGCTCCTTCTTTCTTTCTGCTGCATAGAATTCCATTGTGTAAATGTACCATAGTTTTTTGATCCACTCATTTACTGATGGGCATTTAGGTTGCTTTCAGCACTTGGTTATTGTAAATTGTGCTTCTATGAATATTGAGGTGTATAGGTTCTTTTGAATTGGTGTTTCAGGATTTTTAGGGTATAATCCCAGCAGTGGAATTGCTGGGTCAAAAGGCAGTTCTATTTTTAGTTTTCTGAGGAAATCCCATGCTGCTTTCCATAGTAGCTGCAAAAATCTGCACTCCCACCAACAGTGTACTAGGGTTCCCTTTTCTCCATAACCTCACCAGCACTTGTTGTTTGTTGCTTTGTTTATGATGGCCATTCTGACCGGTGTGAAGTGGTATCTCATTGTGACTTTGATTTGCATCTCTCTGGTAGCTAGTGATGCTGAGCTACTTTTCATAAGTCTCTTGGCCTTCTGTGTGTCCTTGGAGAAGTGTCTGTTCAGGTCCCTTGCCCATTATTTAATTGGGTTGTTTGTCTTCCTGGAGTGGAGTGATGTGCTTTCTTTATATATTTTGGAGATCAAACCTTTGTCCGAGGTGTAATTTGCAAGTATATTTTCCCATATGATCGGTTCTTTTTTTTCATTTTACTGATGTTTTCTTTAACTGTGCAGAAGCTTTTTATTTGATGAGTTCCTATTTGTTTATGGGAACAACTTTCCTTTATGTCCGTTGCTCTAGGGAACATATCAGTGAAAATATTGCTGCATGGAACATCTGAGATTTTCCTGCCTATGTTCTCCTCCAGGACTTTAATGATGTCACAATTTATATTTAAGTCTTTTATCCACCTTGAATTTATTTTTCTGTGTGGTGTAAGTTGGTGGTCAAGTTTCATTTTTTCACATGTAGCTGTCCAGACCTCTCAACACCATTTGTTGAAGAGGCTATTTTTATTCCATTTTATGCTTCTACCCCCTTTGTAGAATATTAATTGACTGTAGAGACTTGGGTTTATTTCTGGGCCCTCTATTCTGTTCCATTGTTCAATGTGTCTGTTCTTATGCCAGTACCAGGCTGTCTTCATTACAGTGCCCTTGTAAAATAGTTTTATATCAGGCATTGTGATTCCTCTCTTTCTCAAAATTGATGTGTCTATTTTGCATTGTTTATGGTTCCATATATATTTTTGAAATATTTGTTCTAGATCTGTGAAATATGTCATTGGTATTTTAATAGGGATTGCCTTGAATCTATAAATTGCTTTGGATAGTATGGACATTTTGATGATGTTAATTCTTCCAATCCATGAACATAGTATATGCTTCTATTTATTTGTGTTTTCCTTAATTTCTTTTTTTAGTGTTGTGTAGTTTTCTGATTCTAGTACATGATTCTTGAAGCAATTTGTTTTCAGGTGGACTAGTTTGAATCATATTGAACTAGTTTTATGTAAAGTATGATACATTTAATTACATATGATAGATTTTCATATTCATGACAAGAGACACATTTCATATTTCTTAGAAATGAGTTTTAATCTAATTTTGTAAGATTATTGGAATGATGGAATGAATAAACATATTTGGTTTCCTCAGAGCTAACACTTGCTGACTGTCTACACCATTGAGATTTTGTATTAGGTAGTGGAGTATGCAATTCTTTTATCTTATGATGTAAATGTGTATAGTCTTGCCCTTGGACTTTACATGGACTTCCTCACAGCTCATTTAATTGGTAACTTTCTGTCCAAACTGGTATTAAGTGATAAGGTATCCTGGACCCTTGATGGGTAGAGGGGTTTGAAAAAGTTTGCATTTTGCTTATGTTTAGCATCTTTTCATATACCTATTGGCTATTTTTAAGTCTTCTTTCAGAAACTGTTTATTCAGGTCTTTTGATCATTTTTAAATTGGGTTACTAGTTTTGTGGGTTTTTTTTCCCCCAAATTGAGCTGTTGAGTTCCATATGAGGTCTGTCCAGAAGGTATCTGGCCATGCTATATGTAAAAAGGGACATTTATTGGAGAAGATACAAGATACAAGAAACATCGTACATAGGACAATGATGCTTCAGCCCCCTTCAAAGTAGGCACTTTGGGACCTCACACAGTTCCCTCGATTACCATCAGCTGTCCCATCATATTTTCCTGAATCTCATTGACAATCTGAAATCTCTTCCTTTTCAAAGGTGATTTTAGTTTTGAGAAAAGCCAGAAGTTGCAGGACACCAAATATGGGCTGTGAGGGGGCTGAGTCACCTGGGTGATTTGATGTTTTGCCAATAAACTTTGCACCAGACCTGATGCATGAGTGGGCACATTGTTGTGTTGAAGCTGCCATCCACCATTTGTCCATAGATGTGGCCTTCTGAATCATCTGCATAGTTTCCATGGAGGAAAGCTGAAGCTTCATGCAAAATCTGATGTAGATTTATTGGCCTGCTCACTCAGTTATTTTGAATGTGATGACTTCACAGTACATATGCTCACTCAATGGCATGTACTGCCCTCACTGACTAATACAGTAAAGTCATCATTGTTTACACATGTACATTCTAGTCTACTCTCCTTGGCTGTCAGGTTATATTGATGTAGCACAAACCATTCTAGTTATGTTATCAATGGCTAGACATTTTTTGGACAGTCCTTGTGCTTTATCACAAAAGAGGGCTACATTTTCATTGGAAGGCTGATAGTATTTTCACAGGCTTATTGAGATATACCATATTTTACTGAGTATAATGCGCACTTTTTTGGCCAAAATTTTTAGGGAAATATAAGGATGCATATTTTATGTGGATAGTACTAACCTATGGGTGTGCATTATACACAGAAGCACATTATACACAGCAAAATATGGGTAATTACCATATAACATTTTGTAAGTCTGAGATATACAATGTGTTGATTTGATACATTGATATATAGTAAAATGTTTAACAATATAGCATTAGTTTAACACTGCTATCACATTATATAATTACCATTTATTTGTGGTTAAAACATTTAAGATCTCTCTTAGCAAGATTGAAGTATATAATACAATATTATTAGCTATAATCACCATGTTTTACATTAGATTCCAAGAACCTATTCACCTCATAATTGGAAATTTGCACTCTGATTAATCTTCATTTTTCCCAACCTCTCTGGACATTCTAACTTGCTTGCATAAGTTCTTTTTTTTCTTTTTTTAGATTCCACATACAAGTGATATCATACAGTATTTGTCTTTCTCTGACTTATTTTACTTAGCATAATGCCCTTAAGGTCCATCCACGTTTTCTCAAACAGCAGCATTTCTTTCTTTCTCATGACCAAATTATATACCTGGGAGAGCAGATAACCCTTTGAATTTCTGTTTTCATTTCCTTTGGATATATATCCAGAAGTGGGAGTGCCATATCATATGGTAGATTTCTAATATTTTGAGGAAACTACATGATGTTTCCATAGTGAATGAGCCACTTTATATTCCCACAGAGTACACATGGTTCCCTTTTCTCTACAGCCTTGCCAATCCTTGTAATCTCTTGTCTTTTTTATTATAGCCATTCTAACTAGTATGAACTGACACCTCACTGTGGTTTTGATTTGCATTTTCCTGATGGTTAGTATTGTTTAGCACTTTTTAATCAATCTGTCGGTCATCTGTATGTCTTCTTTGGAATAAATGTGTATTAAGGTCCTCTGTCCATTTTTGAAATCATGTTGGCTTGTTGCTATTGAGTTATATAAATTTTATCTATGTTTTTGGCTATTAACCCTTTATCACATGTATGGATTGCAATTTTTTCCTTTCCCTGGGTTGCCCTTTCATTATTTACAGATTTCTTTAGCTGTGCAGAAGCTTTTTAGTTTGATGTAGTCCCACTATTTTATTTTTGTTTCATTTGCTTTGATTTCGAATTCAAACAATAATTTCCAAAACTATTTCAAGGAGCTTACTCTTTATGATTTCCCATACTAGAAATAGTATGGTTCAAGTCTTTTGTTCAATTCTATAGTCCATTTTGAGTTGGCTTTTTATATGGTGTATGATAAGGGTTTAGTTTCATTTGTTTGCATATGGCTGTTTAGCTTTCCCAACACCAATTTATTAAAGAGACTTATTGTTTCTGGAGGCAGATTTTTTTTTGAGACATGCATCGATCAGTATCTGGGTTTGAAAACAACACAAAATGCTCTTTTATAATATGATTAAGCTAAAATGCCTAAAGATTTGTCATCAATGTGGACAAAATTAAACCTGTCTAGATTAAGTGTCCTTTAGGAAACTTTCTTCATCTTGGGGCTTGGGAGATTGAAAGGTTTGATTTTGTCTAAGAAAGGTATGTCCTTCAAGATATTTATTTTTGGGATTGCTATATTTTCAGGAATTTTTGTGAACTGTTTAACATCATATTGGTAATTTGAAAATCATGATGGAAATTAACAAATATGACAAAACAATCATACTGCTAACCTACCCACAAAAGCCAGTTTTTAAACATTTACCAGCACACCATCAGAGGCAGCATACCATGTGTGGTTAAGATTTTGGGCTTTGCACCTTTCTTATTGAGTGATCTTGTGCAGTTACTAAATGTGTCTGTCCAGTTTCCTCATCTGAAATTGGAAATAATATTTTTTTCTACCTACTGCATAAGATCACATTGGATATTAATCTGTGGAAAACACTTTGAACTATATGTATTTGAGCCATAGCTTATGTGTTATGTAATGATATTTTTACTTTTTACTACCATTGAGAGGCAATAAAGAGGTATCTGCAACATCGTAGCAGATAAGAACTGAAGACCTGTCTAGTGGCTGTATGGAGTTTTCAGGCAGCTATACAGGCAGAGAATACTGTGAACTATTTCCAGAGGTAAAACAAAATACAATGAGGTAACAAAAACAAATATTTTTCAGTTTTAAGATGTCAGGGTTTTTGTTTTTATTGTCTCTCTTCCCAACTAGAATGAGTTAGATGAGGCTAACAATTTTTGTCTTTTCTTTATATTGTGTCCTAAACATGTTAAAAAGTGCTTAGCACATAAGTATTTAATACAAATTTGTTGGATTGTTAAAGAATGAGGAGAAGGCAATACTGGGTAGAGGAACATGGTGGATTTTGCAAGGGGGGATATGAGTAAATCAATTTAGCTAGAATATTGAGTAGTGGAAAAGAGCAGTGAAGAACTGTATATGTTGAGATACTTGTATTATTTATAATTGAAATAAATTAATGAATACATACTTGTGTTTTTGCTGTGTATTTACAGAAACAAAAATGCCTTCAGATGAGTTCAATCTATCCACATCATGCTTCAACTTTCTCAGACTACAATGGTTTTTGCCAAATACTATTTCCTTTGAATCTAACATTAATATTATATGGTCCTGAATGTGTATTTGAAGCATCATCTACACAGGTTCAAAAGTACATGTGCAATAGTTTAAGGTGTTTTATTTGATAGTTATTGCAATATGATTCATCAACATGATTTATTTATAGATAAGTTATTTTAAAAAGAGCAGTAAGTATCCTCTTCTACATTTTATTGTTCAGAACTTACCAAGTGTGGAATGCTTCTGGATTTAAGTTTTCTATTATTTATATACTCAATGTGACAATGGAATTTTAGAATTTTCAGTTCTTAGGTAGTGTATTTTCTGATATAGCAAGCATTCTACCCTAGTCTTCCACCTCCCAAAAAGCAAACATAAGCATGTGCAATTGCTAATAGAATTTCCCTTTGTGATATTTTATACTTCTGTGAGTCAAAATAGCATCCCCATCTCCATGTACAGCAGGTATTTAGGCTCTGAGACAACAAAAGAGAAAAAAGGGAATTAAAAAGTTTGTTTTAAAAAGAATGTTTTGATGTTTGTGGGAATTGGCTTATCTTCCTTGGGCACTGTTCAAACTGAGTCATAATCCCAAGAAAAAGATTTAAAAAAGTTCTTGCAACTGATCAACACTTTTTTTTTGTTTCTATTGTGCAGTTCTCTTTGATTAACTTCATTGGATCAGAAAGAACAGTAATGTGTAGGCTTTTCACAGTGGTAACTGCACTACCAATGCCCAGTGTAAGAGCCTTTCCATGAGATACAAGCTGTACAAGTAGTATTAGGCTTCAGGACCTAAGCAAATGATTCCCACAAATTCTCAATGGCATGAGGCAATAACCTCTGGTATGAATTTCAAGTTTCTTCACACATTCAACATTTACAGTACAGATGATCTATTGTATGAAGAATGCTACCAGATCATAAAAATTATTGTCTAGCCACATAGTAATGCATCTTTACAGTGAGGATCCAGAAAGTGCTGGGCAGTAAATATGTGTGGTTTTTAATACATTGCTTTCCTTTGAAATGGTCTTCATGGTCATTTCGTAGTGCATGAACATCATTTAGCCTGTCTGAAATGCTTATATAGTATGTAGCAGATGAAATTTTGATTGTTAAATTATGATTTTAAAATGTTCTTGAAGGTTAAAATGGTGGGGGGAGAAGTGAAGACAACTGTACTTGAACATCAGTAAAAAAGTTTGCAAAACATAAAAAAAAATGAAACAGAAATTGAAAAAGCATTTTAACTTAAACCCATTTTCAAGTCTTAATCCTTAACTGTGGATCTCTTTCCTTTACCAAAGTCTAAAAAAAATTAAGCAGCATTCTTTTAAAACCATTCCAAATGACTCTTATGCAGAGTTATAAAAGAGATACTCATTGGGTTTTTCCAGTATGGACATATCTTCAGATAATTTCTAAGATATTTTGAAAGGTGACATTATGATCTATTTTCAACATAGCAATTCTATTGGCAATCACTGCTTTTGTCACCTTTGTATACAGGAAATTATTTATTACTATTTAGACAGTATAATTAGTTTCTAATGGTTTGGCAAAGTGTCTGAATCTTGATTGTGTTTTTTTCTCATACCAGGGCTAACTTTTATTAAACATTGCAGCTAGAGAATGCTAATCATCCTGACTTCTGGGGTTAATAGGCTGCTACTATTTAAAATCACTCAACTGTTTCTGCAAGTGACAATGGTGTTCAGATACACTTAGGTACAACTGGCACAAAGTTCATTACCATTCTAATGTTTTAAAATTTTGGTTTTCCATGAAAATGGACATCTTTTATCTGTTTCTGTGCTATGCCAAGTATGTACACATAGGATGTATGGATAACCAGTATAACAGAAGTTTTGTCTGATGATACTAAATAGCTGGGCATTTCCAGTTATGAAATGCTTCTCACCTTATAGATGTGGGTCTCTTATGTTTGGTTTTATTTGTTTCTCTTTTAAATTAGAGCAAATATTAACAGAAGCTATTTTTATTAGCTCATACTAAGATAAGTAGGATTGAAATTTATTGGTTTATGGCCTTTATTTTGATTTGATTCAAGCTGTTAATTATACTTTGTGAAATCCAAGATCTCCTTCATGTCAGTTAACATAGTAGTCACTCACTGAAGAGTCAGGTTTTGCATATTCAGTAGATTTTTTTTCCATAGCCACATTAATGGCACTGGTTGTTTTTTATAAAAGAAGAAATGTGTGTTGATTAAGCTTTGAAACTGGCAATGGCAAGAACATTAAAGCAAGTAGTGTTAGCATCAATAAAATAAACTCATATTGAAGTTCTCTTTTACACAGCAGGAAGCACAGCTTTGAGAAATTGGACCCAGGAGGGTGTCATATCCAACAATATGAGGAATTTCAATGTATCTAAACAAGTTAATAAAAGTCCTGGGCCTTTCTAAAATGTTCCTTATTGTCTCGGTCAGGGCAAAGTCAAAGATTTGCTGGTCTATGTGACTGACCCAAGAAGTAGTATTTATAGTATTAGGAATGCAATTTTAGAGTATGTGTGAATAATTCACTTAAAGAAATAGACATATATTTTCTTCTCTTCAACATATTATTTATTGGATACCTAATACATACTGCGCGGAGCACTGTAAGTAAAGCATCGAGAATGATCAAGTGGCTAAGTGTGAAGAAGGTGTGAAAAGACATAGTGTGGGATTAGACTGAAAATAATAAAAAGTACAGATGCTTCAGTGTTGACAATTGCCATAAAATTCTCTTTTTCTTACATTTTTCCATCTCTCCCTTATTTAGCTTGAGAGTGACTTCATTAACCTTCTGAGCCAATGTTTAACCATTATACATTCATTTGTAGTATTATCATCTTAGATAACAGGCTCATGCAAATTCTCCCTTGTTAAGTTTATTAGCATCCTCAAATCCACTTAGGGTAAAAAATAGATGCTAATTTAACATAGGTTTTCATGCATTTGGTCACAAAGGATACAGGAAAAAAGCAACATAAGCTCTGCTTGGGAGATTCAGATAAATGTCAAGGTGAGATATTCTTTGTTTTACAGATGAAGAGGTGGTTTTGTAGTGGAGTAGAAAGAAGATCATTGATATAAAGTGGTATAGATACCTGACACTCTATAAAAGATGTTTTGGACAACAATAAAAAAATACAAAAAAACAATAAAAAGATGTTTTGTATAATTTACCTTCACAACTTATAGCCTGTCAACTGGGAGAGTAAGCAGACAAGAAAAATAAAAATGTAGGAAATTAGGCAGCAGAATATAAAGAACTATATTTTATGCTATTCTATAGAGTTATTTTCAATATATTCTATAAAGTGTTCCATGATAACATTTTACCATGAAATATATATTCAGGTTTCGACCTTATAAGAAATATTCAGGTAACCAGTGCATAAATAAATTCCCTTCCCCTTCTGCACCGCCCATGGACATTCAAACTAATTTGAAGAAAGGTTATATCTTCAGTGAATAAAGCCCAAACTAACATTGTATTCTGTCATATCAAAGTTTAACTCTGGACTTGGTGATGAGGAACTTAATTCTATAATTTTGGATCTTTATTTCCTCATGCTGGGGGTATGGCAAGTTAAAAATGAGGTCAGCAATATGCATAACCAGGGGTATCTGCAGACTGCAAAGGATTGTTTCACACGTTCTCTTTGACAGATTCTCAAATGGCACAGGAGCTGTTTACTACTCCACTGCGTGCTTTGAAGATCATGGATTCTAGCACAGGACTGTAAAATTTCTGAAACCTTACAGGTAAAATCCAGACCAAAGGTAACCAAAGAGCCAGAGGGATGATAAATAGATACTCTAATTTATCCCTAGGATAGAAAAATTTTAAGGACTTCTACCTTAAAACTCTTATAAGAGCAATTGTTTACATATTATTGAAATATAATCAATAATTAACATAAATTGAACAAAAGTTAATATAATTAGCAATTTCTACAATATTTTAGAGTAATATGTATACTTACATTAACATATTTTTCCATAGTGTTCTATGATTACCTCACATAGACATTTCTCACTGTTGTTATCAAACATTATTGAATATATATATATATATTCATTATACCTACCCATCTAATCCATCCATTTTCCTCCATTCTTGATGCTAATAAGTGTTATTTTAACTAATTATTACATTAGTCATGCAAGATAATTATTAACATATGTTCTATTTTATAAATGATGAAACAGTTTCAGAATAAATTGTTTGCATAAGGTCACATCGTGTGGAAAAGCTGAGATTTTGGTGTGGGTTTGTTTGAAAATAATATTCATGTATATCCTTATTCTCCACATAGTTCCACAGTTATTTTTCTTCTTTTTCCACCTATTCACCCTCCACACAACGAATAGGGTGATTTAATACACAAAAGTTACCAAATCATTTTTCTTCCTAAAATTTTTTTGAGTGGTTCCCTTTTTTTTATAACAAATAAATTTTTAAAAACCAAATTCTTACAATGAAACACAAGACCTTTCCTTCTCTCTTTAAACCTTTGAAGATGAGAGACTGGTATATCAAATCTCACACTGATAAATTTAGAATCACACAAATTTCTTACCACTTTCTGATGTGCCATGTTCTTTCTCATTGGATTGCTTCTGTGCTATTTCTTCTTCCTAGAACATCATCATTCTCATTTCTGGAGACATCTCCAACACCTGAGTTTGAATTCAACAGATGTGCTATGTTCTTTCACACATCCAAGTCTTTATACATACCATTTTTCTTGCCTAGAATGCCCTTTCTCTATTTCTCTGTGTGACAAGTTTTTACTGTTCTTTCAAGGACCAACATATATGCCACCTATTCATGAAAGAGATGTATTTCCTTCAAATATTTTCACTTTGTATGCTCTATAACACATAAAATACAATATGAAATGTGCTTCTGGGACTGATACAGGAGGGTAAAACTTTGGTTACCTTCTCTACTGACATAAAAACACTCTATTCTTTGGGTTGTTATAGCAATTCGTACATATTTTCTTATATTTTTTATTGTACTCTATGATTACATGTTTAAAAGATTGGCTTGCTTCCCATAGTCCACTGAACTTTCTGAGGAAGGCAGTATGACCTTACACCCTTTGTATTCTTCATACTGCCTAGCATAAAGGCATGATATGTTGTTGTATCATGAATAAATGGACAGAATAAATCTTTAACTTCAAATTAAGACAGTGAAGAAAGGTAAGCATTTAATGAGTCTAGGTCCATTAAAAATATATTTTTTTATCATTTGCAAATCATTTATTTATAGGGGAACAGTTGAACAAGAGATTAATAAACTCATCAGGCTGTTACTTTTCAGAATATTAATTTTTTTCTTTAAAAAAAATTTAAAAAATTGTTGTTCAAGTACAGTTTTCTGCCTTTCCCCCCACCCCAGCTCTCCCTGTCTCCTTCCCCTGTTTCCATCCCACCTTTGTTATTGTTCATATGCCCTTTATAATTGTTCCTATAAACCCTTCATTAAAATATTCTTAAGAAAATAAAATGCACCCTGACCAATGTGGCTTAGATGGTTGGATGTCATCCCACAAAGTGAAAGGTCACCTGTTCAATTCCTGGCCAGGGCACATGCCTAGGTTATGTTTTTAGTCCCTGGTCAGACCACTTAGGAGAGGCAACTGACAGAACAGATAGATGTTTCTTTCTTACATTCATGTTTTTTCCTCCTTCCCCCTCTCTATTAAATAAATAAATAAATAAATAAATAAATGCATTATATAAGCTTTCTGAAAAAAATTATGAATTGTTTTCACAGATAGTCTGATGGATATACTATACAAACATTTGAAGTGGTAAGCCAAAATTAAAATTAATTCATTAATTAGTGAATGAACAAAGAAATAAAACAAGTCTCTTCCAAATATCATGTAACAATAAATAATTGATATTACTCTTTTGTTCATGTATCCATCCAGTCACTCAGAAACAAATTTAGTTTTTTTTCTTATTGTATTACTTGAGGCCTAAAGTTAAAAAGTTATTTGGTAAAATGACAGAGCCAGGCACTTCCCATAGTCTTCCTTGGCCATTTTGTCCATTTAATGGCTAAGAATAAACTTCTAGTGAGTGAGAAGTGAATATGAGCTTTCACTTGACCAATAGCAGCACAAGGAAAATTAAAGTTGAGACAATTTGGCAGTCCCTTGAGACCTTTATGATGGGTCTGGGTCTGGAACTGCCAACCTATGAATAATAATTGGAGCCACTTACCTGTTTTTGAATGCTGTTGTCAAATTTAATGAGGGTCTTTGTGCAGTCTTCAAGACCCTTTCAAATAACTATTCTGTAAAATCCTCACAGGATTATGACTTTAGTCTTGCAGAGAAAGGTTACACATTTACATGTAAGAGTTAATATGAAGCTATATAAATAGAAAAATCTCCATAGTTTATAATAAAATCCCAAGTGAGTTCATTATGATTATGTTTAATTCATCAAGTGACAAGAAATTTAATAAAGACTAGGATCTGGCATCTCTTTTGAATAGAGAAAGATTCTGATCAATCTATGTTTTGCATTTTTCTTTCCTTGTTATAGCTTACAAATAAGAAAGTTGCAAATGAATAGACCTGACCTGAGATTTATTGTGAAGACAGAATTATTGGGATACCTTTGTGGGTCTTACTTTAAGGAATCTAGAGTATATTTAAAGTGATATGGTTGGAAGTTTATTCAGGGTCACTTTCCAATGTTGTAACATTAATTGTTATTGGGGAAATGAAGCCTAAGTATCTCATAAAGAGTGTTATTATAGTAAAAAAAAATGATCTAAATATGTCTTCACAGTTAGGAAAACCAGGGAAAATGCTGATTCTGTAGTGATAATTTCCAATTAATTACATCTTGTCATAAGTATCTCTACAGTTTGGCTTAGGCTTTTACCTTTCTCAGAAAAAATCCTCATGATGCCTCCTCTGTGGTTAAATTGCATTCAACAAAATGCAGCTTAACTACCTACTCATCATCTTCCTTTATGAAGCTTTTCATAGCCATGATAATAGCATCAACTTAAAATTAATGCTGCCCTTATATATAATCTATACTAGCCAAAGCTTTCATTTTATAAATCAAGCAATTGCAAGCAAGGGAATAAAATGGACTTTTGTAGGTGATATAAAAAACTGGTAACAAAAGAGAAAGAGAGAACGGAACACATGTACATGAATGGCAATGAATAAGTACCTATCAATAATAACCTTAAATGTAAATGGATTAAATGCTCCAATCAAAAGACATAGAATAGCTGAATGGATAAGGAAACATGACCCACACATATGCTGCCTACAAGAGACCCACCTCAGGATAAAAGACCTGCACAGGCTGAAAGTGAAGGGCTAGAAACAAATTTTCCAAGCAAATGGACAGGAAAAAAAAAGCCGGGCTAGCAATACTCATTTCAGACAAAATAGACTTCCAAAAAAGGGCCATAAAGAGAGACCCAGA
>PVIA01011272.1:0-44878 GCA_004024845.1 Tonatia bakeri
AAGGGGAGGGGGAGGGGGAAATGAGGGAGAGAAGGAGAAAGGTCAAGGAACATGAATAGAGGACTCATGGGCATGAACAGTGCGGGGAGGGGGGTGACCATGGGAGTAGACAGCCAGGGGGAACAGGGCAGGAGAGAGCAATGGGGGAAAAGGCAGGACAACTCTAACTGAACAACAATTTAAAAATAAAGAAAATGACACATATTTACTGAACAAAGCATATGTTCAGGGCCATAAAGCTAGGAACCAGGCAAACCCAGAGATATAAAACAGGACCTCAAATTGTTTTATCTAGAGGGCAAATCTGAGTAGTTGGGGAGAAAGTACAATATAGGGTGATAAGAATGATAACCCAAGGACCATGGGAGACTGTAGAAGAACAGAGGACAGGCACTAGAGTCAGGCATGGAAGATTAGGAAAGGTTTCCTGCAAGTGGAGAAAGGAGAATCAAATGCCAAAAATGAAGGAAGTGCATTTCCAGGAGTACTCAGTGTGTGCACAGGCTCTGTGGTCAAGAGGACAGTGTGCCAAGTGGGAGGGTGGCAGGAATTCACACCACCACTGGGAGTCCTGCTGGCAGCCCATGCTGGGTGGGAAGGTGTAGCTCTGAAAATGTGGGAAGCTACTGTCTCCCACTTGTTTGTCAGTATTCTCATACCATTTTCTGCTGTTGGTTCACTTGTCTCTTTTGTATTTGTCTCAGTCATCAATGACGTCATCAAAGAGAAAAGAGGTCAGTGCCCCTGACTAATAGTCAAGTATTGCATGTTTTAAAAACTCTTGCAGCACACCAGTTGAAAATCGCTGCCCTATACTGAAAGTGAGATCACCCAAGAATTTCTGTTTTCTTTTATTAAATAGGGAATTATATATAATATATTACATATTATATGACTATATTATCTAAATTATGTTACATGTAATTATATAAAATATATATTTATTGTTGTAAGAACATGAAGTCTTAACATGATATTTAACCTATTAACAATTATTTTATTTTATTTTATTTTATTTTATTTTATTTTATTTTATTTTATTTTATTTTAGTAGTTGTTCAAGTGGGGAGGAATGGGTGGGTGGGCTGGGATGGGAGTAAAGGACAGAAAACTATTAACAGTTTTTTAAATATATTTTATTGATTATGCTATTACAGTTGTCCCATTTTTCCCCCTTTTATTTCCTTCTGCCCTACACCCCCCTTCCCACCTGTATCCCCCACCCCCTTAGTTCATGTCCACATATAAGTTCTTTGGCTTCTACATTTCTTACACTATTCTTAACCTCCCCCAACCTATTTTCTACCTACAATTTATACTTCTTATTCCCTGTACCTTTTCCCCCATTCCCCCACTTTTCCTCCCCACTGATAACTTTCCATGTGATCTCCATTTCTGTGATTCTGTTCCTGTTCTAGTTGTTGCTTAGTTTGTTTTGTTTTTTTTAAGTTTGGTTGTTCATAGTTGTGGGTTTGTTGTCATTTTACTGTTCATATTTTTTTATTTTCTTCTTTTCTCTGACAAGTCCCTTTAACATTTCATATAATAAGGACTTGGTGATGATGAATTCCTTTAACTTTACCTTATCTGGGAAGCACTTTATCTGCCTTTCCATTCTAAATGATAGCTTTGCTGGATAGACTAATCTTGGATGTAGGTCCTTGCTTTTCGTGACTTGAAATACTTCTTTCCAGCCCCTTCTTGCCTGTAAGGTTTCTTTTGAGAAATCAGCTGATAGTCTGATGGGAACTCCTTTTTAGGTAACTCTTTCCTTTTCTCTTGATGCTTTTAAGATTCTCTCTTTATCTTTAATCTTGGGTGATGTAATTATGACATGCCTTGGTGTGTACTTCCTTGGGTCCACCTTGTTTGGGACTCTCTGAGCTTCCTGGACTTCCTGGAAGTCTATTTCCTTTTCCAGATTGGGGAATTTCTCCTTCATTATGTTTTCAAATAAGTTTTCAATTTCTTGCTCTTCCTCTTCTCCTTCTGGCACCCCCATTCTGATGCTTGAATGTTTAAGGTTGTTCCAGAGGTTCCTAAGCCTCTCCTCACCTTTTTGAATTCTTGTTTCTTCATTTTGTTCTGGTTGAATGTTTATTTCTTTCTTCTGCTCCAAAGCATTGATTTGAGTCCTGGTTTCCTCCCCTTCACTGTTGGTTCCTTGTATATTTTCCTTTATTTCACTTTCCATAGCCTTCACCTTTTCCTCTCCTGGTTGAGTATGTCAGCATTCTGATTACCACTGTTTTGAACTGTGCATCTGATAGGTTGTCTATCTCTTCTTTGCTTAGTTGTACATTTTTTGGAGCTTTGATCTTTTCTTTTATTTGGGACATTTTTTTTTTGTCTTGGTGCACCAGTGCCATAGTAAGGGGTGGAATTGGCCAGGGCAGGGCAACCCACCTCACTGCTTTGTGGCACTATCTGTGGGGGAGGAGTCAGAGAGGGAAAGATGCCACTTATTCAGCTTTCTGCTTGCTTTCAGTTACTTCCCCCACTACCCACAAACAAATTGGGCCCTTCTGGTGTTGATTCCCAGGTGGGTGGGTTTGTGTACATTCTAGGATCCTGTGGTTCTCTCCAACAAACTCTCTTATGAGGCTGGGAGTTTCTCCCACTGCCTCAACCCCCACAGTTTTTTTCAGTCAGAGGTTTTGAGGCTTTATTTCCCTGCACAGGAACCCTGGGTTTCATGGTCTGTCCCACTCCCTAGTTGTTCCACTCAGTTTATTTGCATGCAAATGTGGGACCACCTGGTCCTTCAGCTGCTGCCCTGCTGCTAGTCCTCTCCACCTTGGCTGCCTATCTCTGCCCCTCCTAAGGGTCTGAATGAATGTTTCTTTAACTCTTTGGTTGTCAGACTTCCATACAGTTCAATTTTCTGGTTGCTTTTTGCTTTTAAATTTGTTGTTGTGCTTCTTTTGGTTGTGGGAGGAGACACCATGTATCTACTTACACCCCTATTAACAAATTTTTAATTGTACAAAACGGTCTTGACAGTACTGTTATCTATAAGCACAATGTTGTATAGATCTCTAGAACTTATTCATCTTGCAAAACTGAAACTTTATATGAGTGCAACTGCCTGTGTCATCCTCTCCCCACTCCCTTGCAACCATCATTCTACTCTCCATTTGAGTCTGACTATTTTAGATTCCTCACGTAAATGACATCACACCATATTTATCCTTCTGTGACTGGCTAATTTCATTTAGAATAATGTCCGCCAGGTTCATCCATGTTGTTGTTTATGGAAGGATTCCCCTTTTCCCTTTTCAAGGGTGAATAGTATTTCATTATATATACATATAATATGATATATATATATATATATCACTGTCTTGATCCATTCAGCAGTTGGTGGATATTTAGGTTGTGTCTACATCTTGACTATTGTGAATAGTGCTACAATGATCATGGAAGTGCAGACATTTCTTTGAGATCCTAATTTCCATTCTTTTAGCTAAATACTGAGAAATAGGATTGCTAAGTCACATGTTAATTCTATTTTAATTTTCTGAGGCAATACTGTTTTCTATAGCAGCTGTGCCATTTTACATTCCCACTAACAGTGCACATGAATTCCAATTCCTCCACATCTTTGCCAACACCTGTCACCTTTTGCTTTTTGATACTTGACACCTTAATAGGTGACAGGTAATAATAGTTCATTGTGATTTTGATTTGTAAACTAATATTTTGTTTTTCTAGTTGTCTTTTTTAAGACAAAACTATCAAAAACTAGGGACCCTAGTTTTGTCCAGGACTTTAATGGATGTGATTCTGGTGCACTGTAGTCAAGTAAAGTGTCGGCCACTGATACATGACAGCTATTCTTTACAAGGCTGGGAAAGTATTCCTCTTCTCCATGATTTCTGCCTTTTTTAATAAGTTGGAAATGAATATTTAATGTTGTCAAAAACCTTTTGGTATTTGATCATGGTCTTTCTCCTCTGACCCACTGATATATAATAAATTATGTTAATAGATTTCTGAATATTAAATGATTTCTAATATTAAATCATCCTTGGTTTCCTGGAATAAAATCTACTTGGTCATGAAACAGTGGGGAATTGTAACCCACCCCACCATTCTTCTGATACTGTTTCTGTAAGTGCTGACTCTGACTAACATGTAGCTTATAGATGAACAGCATGTTTGTAGAAGAATCCTAGAAGCTAACTTCAAAAGATACAGACTCTGACCTTCAGGAATCTCAGCTCCTGGAGATTTGCCGACCTTCAACCATGGAGCCAGGATGACGTAAATCCAGGATGATGTGAAGCCAGGATGACACATACCTGATCATCCCTTGCCTTATCAGAATGGACTCTTTTTGTCTGCATGTAGGGAACTTTTCAACCCCCTCCCTCCATCTAGCCATGTACTTAAAGTTTTTTTACGAGTATTTTTCAACAGTTGCAGTTCCTGCCTGACCAAGGAATGACCCTGACCACAGGAACTAGACAAGCATCAGTGACTCACATCAGAACCAGCAGAAATGCTGCCTGCACAGTCCTGCTCCCAAACATCAGCCGTTAAGCTGGAGACAGAGCACGGGACCTACATGATGACACATGCAGGAGATAACAATGAGACCACCTGAGAAACGGCATGTCACCGGAAATTCCTTAGCCCTACCCTTCCCACAGTTCCCCTATATGACCAATCCTGGATGCCTGAGATGCTAAGGTGGTTTTGGAGACATGAGCCTGACACCTGCTCAGGTTGTTGACTCCTGAATAAAACCCTTTCCTTCTCAACCAGAACCTGCCTTATGAGTTTGGCTTTTGTGGTGGCAGACAGCTGGACCTGTGGGTCATTTTCCTGGTTTCAGTCATGGCAAATTATTGCCCCAAAGCATAGCTGAATTAGGTTTGCTGGTATTTTATTTGGCAGGTTTATGTCTATATCTATACATAAGAGTTGATGGGCTATTTTTCCTACTTTGACTCATTCCACACTTACTAAAGGAATTAGGACATTATCTCTTTTTATTTCTTTTGAATGGTTGCATAACATGGGAATTATTTATTCTTAGAAATTTGAAATACTTACCATTTAGAGTAATTTAAGCCTAGTACCTTCTTTGGAGATGATTTTTATATGACTACTTGAATTTTTCCCAAAGTTAGTGATATCTAAGGGTTCAATGGAGTTGATTTTTATGATTCATATTTTCCTAGAAAACAATCAATATCAAGATATTCAAATGCATTTGGAATATGATTATACATTGCATTATCTTATAAATTCTTGATTTGTGGTTCATATGCTATTACTTCTCTTTGTACTGAGAGGCTGTATAAAGCACTAGTTAGAAGTTCGACATGGAGCAGGCTATTTTAGTCCCACATCTGCTGCTTGCCACTTTGGTGATTTTGTGCTCATTAGTTTCCCTCTGTCTTCTTCAATTTCTTCATTTGTATAAAGTGGTTAATACTAGTACTCTCCTGTAGTATTGCTAATAGCATACTTCACCACTGCCAGACACATATTAGGTGATCAATAAATATTAGCTATTATTCTATTTCCAACTTTTTAATATTTGTATTCACAAAGAAAATAGCATTCTGGTTTATACATTAACTATACAGTTTATTTATTTGCTTTCCTAAATTACTGTTTTTTAAGTCTACCCTTCATTTCTTCCTTCTTCTTTTCTCAATTTTCACTTGCTGCCTTTGAAGAAAATCTCATTAATGTGCCTTCCTTAGTTATTTTTTTATCCTTTTTTATTTAATAATAAAATATCAGGCTGAAATCTTATACCATCACATTTTAATATACTGTATTTTCTTTGATAATTAATTTCTAAATAACCTATAACCAATATTTTAGTTTCCTCTTTGACCAGCATGTTATTTAGGAGAAAGATTTATAAAAGTTTGGGTTTTTCTAGTTTGTTTCTGGTTTGGTTTATTTTATTGTTTGTTCATTTAGATTTTAAATAGAATTTTCTATTACATATATCCAGATAATAGTATATTTTTTTATATTCTTCTAAATTAGTGTCTTCCATATCTGCCCCCTAGAATGTGACCTGAATTTTAGCCACTTTTTAGCCTTTGTTATTTTGAGTGTGTGTGACCTAATATCATATATGTTAGGAATTGTATGAAATGACTTCTTGAAAGAAGTTCCATTATCTTCTTGATATAATGCTTAAAAATCTGTTTAATCAGTATTAATTATATTATGTGAATCCTTTATATTCTTAGTTCTTTTTGTTGACTTAATATGTCTGTGTCAAAATTTCACAGCACCAATATATTTGTCATTTGTCCCTTGTATTGCTAGTAATTTGAGCTCTAGGTGTTTAAAGATTTCAACAAGTAAACACTTATTACTGTTGATTTGATTTGTAAATTGCATATTAGTACAAAATAATAATTCTGTTGTTCTATTTTAAGATATTTTACTTGATTTCTACAGTGCTTGACATTCATTTTGCAGCCCATGGCTTAACTTTTGTTTACCTCTTTGCTCATTCTTTTGCATTTAGCCCAAATATGTAATTTTGTTTTACTTTTGACCTGTGTAAACAGCATAAGGTTGGATTTTTATTTTTGATGGAATCTCAGAGTTTCTGACCTTTAATTGGAGAGCTTACAAGATTTACTTATATTGCCATAACACATTTGTTTGGGTTTACTGGTGTCATTTTGTTTTCTAGTTTCCTCAGTTGTATTAACTTCCCCCCTCCCACTTTTTTCCCACTGTGGGTGGCATAGTAATGAAGTAGTTACACGTGATCCTGGATCAACCTCCAGATCTCTAAGTAGCTGTGGGCATTATGTCCAGTAACCAGAGCACAATCTGAGACACACAAATCTCCTGGAGGGCATCTAAAGGCATGTGACCCCAGTAAAAGTTGCAGCATGTTCTTACATGAGGATTAGATTTTGAAAAACTAGACCAGGGGAAACATTGAGAAGCTGCTTGCCAATATAGAAAGAGCAGGAGCTCTGGGCAGTGTGGTTCAGTTGGTTGTGGTTTAGTTCTGTTCATCCCACAAACAGAAAAGTCACTGGTTCAATTCCTGGTCTGAGCACATGCCTGGATTGAGGGTTCTGTCCCTGGTTGAGGCACATTCAAGAAGGCAACCAATCAATGTTTCTTCCTCACATTGATGTTTCTCTCCCTCTCTTTCTCCCTCCCTCCCCTTCTCTCTGAAATAAAAAGTTGAAAATAAAGGGAGATTAGAGTGATTTTGCAGGACTTCTACCATAGAATTCTAAATAATAATATGTAGGTCTCAACAAGTCAGAGCTATAAAAAAGTTCCAATGGACTCTGTTCCTCCATAAAGTTGTGAGTTTACCATTATTAGAGATGTTCAAGAAAAACAAAATACACTTGTGCTTCATATTTTGAGCAGAGGCTATAACTCATCAATACTCCAGATGGTTCAAGTCTCTGAAGGTAATTACTGGAGAAATAGTGACATTGATAATATCCTAGTCTCTTCTAAATTTGTAGTCTTTTAAACCTCTTAGATGAGAATTCTGATTTGGATTCTATAGAATAGTTTTTTAAAATAAAGTCCCATGCCCAAGCACTCTACCTAGATGTGTGGTTTGTATAAAGGTCTCTACCTATACAAGTCTACATAGAGAATTCTTAATTCTGGCTGAATATTAGAGTCAGCTGAGGTGCTTTAAGAATTACCAATGTCTAGTTACCCCTTAGGGTGTTTGGCTTAACCTTTCTGGGGTTGGAGCCCAGGCATCCATGTTTTATAATCTGTACAGGTGATTCTAAACTATAACCAAAGTTAAGGATCACTGGCCTAGAGAATTTTATCATTGATTTCCAATTGGGAAAATGTGGCAAATATTTGTCCATTGCCTCTGGCACATGTACTTGTCCATCTTCTGGCCACAGCCCCCTATATTGTTTGGAGATTCAACACTTCCATCTTTCTATCCATGCAGCTTTGGAGATGCTGACTCCATGACTCCAGGTGGAACAGGACTCTCAATCAGCACCCATGTTCTCCAGGTCAATCAGAAAGCATTAGGATTTTGTAGGAGACTTCCTCATTTCACCTGGATTTTAACCTGCAGGAAGGCTGAAGAAACTGGGAGCCACTCTGGATGTTAAGAATAAAGCTTGCACAGAAAAAGGTAGGGTTTAAAGATTTAAAGATGGAGAGAAACTGAATTTTGGTGAGATAATTTGAGCCATGAATTTAGTTGTGCTTATGGTCATTGTTATCTTCATTTACTAGATGAGGAAAGTAAAGCCAGGTGGGGTTAGATTAGTTGCCCCTAAAGTCCACAGCTCAGCGTAAGAGATAGGACATGACTCCATTAAGGTCAGACTCCAAAAGGCAGGGAATTTTTCTGTGCCTCCTGCCATCATTAAACTGAACAATTATGAATTTTAAAACTCGCAAGTCTGAGTTTGAAGCTGTCAAGAGGATTTTACGTTCTTTGGGCAATACTTGTGTTTTATGTGACCAACACTTAACACTATTTCTCAGGATAATTCAAGGTTTTTGTTTTCCTGCTTCATTGTTTTTTGCTCATTTTCAACAGAAAGAGTCTTGTTATAGAAATGTTACTGCATACTGCTAAAATTGTCCCCTCTTGAAGTTTTTCTTTGGGTATATTCTTGCTGCTTCCCCAAATATAAGTACACAGTGGTGAACAGGGAAGGTATAGAATGCTTTGGAAAGATGGAGAAGAGGGAGCTGAGAAATAATCAAATGTGGACCATGGTCTTTATGACCATGTGTTTCATACTCTTTAGAGGATTTTTCGGAAGCCATCCAAGTAGTATCTCAAAATAATCCTACCAGATATAGGTGGGATGGGGAAACTAGGACACAATAACAATACATTGAACGCTTACCATGTCAGTAAGTGACAGGGATGGGATTTAGTTTCCACCACTCCATGGCTGCAAAGCACTTCTCACTCTGTCACTGTCCTGCTTTGCTGATAAGCAGAGTCATTATGAATTTTAAGACGATCAGAGTTATCTTGAAGGTTATCAACTAGATTTTCTGTTCTTTGGGTGATGTTTATCAGTCTAACCTTGAAACTGCTCAGAAATAGCAGACAGAGTTGTTCCCTAGGACTGGGAGCTATGAGTCAGGCCTGAGTATTTCTTTTAAAAAAGTGCACATTTTAAAAAAGTTGTATTTCTAGAGTTCCCCAGCTTTCAGATTCATGGTGTTTAATTCCAATATCAAATCAGATGGGAGGTCAATATGTCCATATTCTGTTCCATCAAGCCCTTTGGTGGGCTCATCGGGGATTCTGCAGGCATTCCACTGTGACTATCCTAACTAAGAATGGCCTCCTTTTGAGCAGTTGCTGTCAAAGTCCAAGATGCAAGTTGAAGCAGTAATACACCATACTTTACAAACCAATTCAATTAACCTGGGTAGTCATGGGAAACTCCATTCAACTAGCTGGTCAGCAGGATGAGGTCGAATTAGATCTGGACCCTGGTAGCTAGGTCTCAGTTCTCACCTTTTCACATCTAATTGCAGCCATCAGTTTAATCCTTAAAGAATTATGTCCAATTGGTTTTTGTCCGCCTACATTTGTAAATGTCATTCTGCCCAGCATGTATTGTAAAGATTAGCTGTGTTTCATCATTTCGTTAGCATGAATCAATAATGTGGGATTCTTGGCTCGCAGAAATTTCAAAGTCATCTGTGAATCAATGTAAGCTATTTGTGAAGCACCCCTCATAACATGCTAATTTGTTATCATTGGATAAATGCCTAGGCTGGAAAGACAGTTACTGAGAATTTTTAAATGACCTTAAAGGTTAGCTTAAGCTATAGAAGAGAGATGCTGTGTTAGGTTATTTTATTGATACATATGTGTGGATTCTATTCCTAGGGAAGGGGTAAATTTAAATTATCAAAACTAATAGTAGGTTTTGTACAGAAGTGTGGTCAAAGAAAATGCAAGACAGAGGCCCCCTACTTGGAAGCCTCATAATGGATGCTTCAAAATATCCATCAATGATTCAAAAATGCCTCACTTTTGGAAGATGTAGCAATGATCCTGGAAATCACATCTTACAAGGAAAACAAGGGGAGTTTAATGCATTTCCTGGAAATTGCACTATAATAGAGGTTCATCTTTCCCCAAAGTAGGTGAAAAGCAAGAAGTACTTATAGGATAATCCCACAACATTGCTTAATATTTTTTCCATTGCAGAAAATTCACAGTAGATTATTTGATGACCTGAACTTTAATATAGCCAAACTCTTTCTAAGCTGGTGGAAATGAATGTTCACATGAGGCTTTTATTAATCAGTAAAATATGCCCTATAAAAACATTTGACTTTATTAGCTATAAAAGACAACTTAATTTATCAAATTAATAAGTACTAAAAAATATTAAAGCTGCTGAGGATGGAGTGATTTACTCCCGGGAGGTAAATAAATTATTTCAATTTTTTAAAAAGCTATTTCTTAAAAATACCTGATAGCTTAAAATGATCTTATCCTTTTAACCTAGTATATTCAATTTTAGGAAATATTTAAAATTATAAGAAAATATTTTCACTTAAACATATTTATTGCCATGATAACTCAAAAACAAAAATGTGAAAACAACTTAAATATCTAATAATAGGAATGATTGAAATAATTATAATCTCTATGATATATTAGCCCAAATTCATAAAAAGGGGGTTTGCAAAGAACTTATAATTTTTCTGGAGAAATGTTTAAATATAGTTTTAGATGACAATACCAAGATATAAAAGTAAAATACATAATATCATCTCACCTATGTAAAAAATTCAGACAACTGTAATTGAACAGCAATAAAGTAATTTTAAAATAAATAAATTAATTAATTAATTAATAAATAAATAAAAATAAAAGAATTAAAAATACATTTTGGAAAAGTTGCTAGAAGTTAATACAATGGGATATTAATGTCATTTGTCAACTGACACTTGTTGTCAGGCACTACGTTGTCAGGTACTGTTCTAGAACCAGAGGATACAGTAAGGAATCAGACACATCCCTGCCTTCATGAAGCTTACACTGTATATTATAGTGTGTAAGAGACATAGGCAAAAAAAAAGCCATTATCTGATAGTGGTAAGAATGATAAAGAAAATAAAGTGCAACAGTACACTGGAGAGGTGTCAGCAGGCAGGGGCAGGCAGAGGCCTTCAGATCAAGGGTCATGGAAGCTTTTCTGAGGAGGCAATATTTAAGCTGGTATGAAGATAGGGAGTGAGATATATGACCATCTGGTCAAACAGTGTGCCAACCTGAGGGATGGACAAGTACAAGGGCAAAGAGAGTTGGGTGCATTCTAGAAATATAAAGAATTGCTGGAAACTACTGAGTGAGGACTGAATAGGTACAACGCAAATCAAGCAGATCTTGGAAGCCAAAGTGAGGCATTTAAGTTTCATATACATGCAGTGGACAGCTGTTGGAGGGCTTGGAGCTGGGGAGTGACCAACTATGATCTGCATTTTTACAATACCCTGTAGATTCCTTTGGAAATATAATGTAGGGATCAAGAGAGAAATAAGTTAGGTGGCTTTTGCAGATTTCCTTTGATTTAGCAAACCTACTTGTAATTTATCACATGGATATAGTTGCATGCATGAAAATACTCCATACAAGGCTACTGCAGTATCATTTGAGGTAGCAAAAGCCCAGAAGTAACCCAGTTTTCAAAGGATAGGTAGTAGTTAAATAAATTCTCTTGCAGCCATGTAATGGAACACCGAGCAATTAAATGAAGAATGAGGAAACTGTCTCTAAGTACATGGAAAGATCACCAAGCTCTGTGATAAAGTGAAAGGAGCGGGATAAAATGCATCATGTGCAAACATTTGTGTAAAAACAAGGGGTCAGGGAATATGTAGTTTATATTCAGATAAAGAAGCTATGTAAGGACACACTCTAAAAAACTAAAATTTGATTACCTGGGAAAGATAGGGGCAGAGATGGGCCAAAGGAGAACAGGGATGTACATATTTTCTTATTTAGAATTAGATTTTATTTTTAAATTTTGTTGTTATTGTTCAAGTACAGTTGTCTCCATTTTCCTGCCACCACCTTCCCCTGCCTCACTCACCCACCCCTACCTCCTACCCTCAGTCCTACCCCGCTTTGGCTTTGTCCATGGGTCCTTTATACATGTTCCTTGATGACCCTTCTCCTTCTTTCCCTCATTATCCCCCCTCCCCTCTGGTTACTGTCAATTTGTTCTTTATTTCAATGTCTCTGGTTATACTTTGCTTGCTTGTTTGTTTTGTTGATTAGGTTCCACTTATTGGGTATACATATTTTGATATGGTATGATATTTGACCAAGTGTACCATCTATTCAGACAAGATTAAAATAAAAAATGGACTTCACAGCAATCCAGGGAAGCTGTAATAGAGATGCTAGAGCAGTGGCATTGGGAGTAGAAAGAAGTTGATAGAATTGAGATGTGCTTTGCAAGCTAAGCCTAAAATATTTGATTGGGGGTTTGTTTGTGATCTGTGAGAAGAAATCAAAGATGGTTCCTAGGATTTTGCTTGATAAATTGAGTGGCTGTGATAATTCCTGAGTTGGGATGACTGGCATAGGAAGCAATTTTGGAAGAAAAACCAGAAGTTCTTTAAACCCTAAGTTTGAGATGATAAAACACCCAGGTAGAGATTAAGTAAGCAATTGGATGTGGGAGTATGAAGATGAAGGCAGACTTTGGACATGGAGATATAAACTTAGGAGGCATAAACATACAGATGGTTTTCAAAGCCCTGGAATTGCATGAGTTGATTACCCATTGGCTGAGGAGTGTAGTTGGAAAAGTGAGGGCTTCCCAGGACTAACCCCTGCGACACTTAATATTTTAAATTGAGCAGAAAAAAGATACAAGAAAAGGCTGAGAACCTGGGCTGTGGATTTAGGAGGAAAACTAGGATTTTTGTGGTGACACAGTAATTAAGAAAGGGAAGATGTATTTTTGAGAAAGGAGTAGTTATCTATGTCAAATGTTGCTGAAAAATAAAACAAGAGCTTAGAGAAAGCACTGTAGAATTTTTCAATGTGATGGCCATTGTTGATATATAGTAAGGCCATTCATGGTTCAAATTAATGGTCTTGAAAGAATGATGCAAAGTGGGAGGTAAAGAGTAGATATTGTGATTAAAAATTACTCTCTCAAGAAGTTTCTATTTGAAAAGGAAGAAAGGAATGAGGAAATGTTTAGAGCCATATAATGGTCAAGGGCTTTTGTTTCTTTTCTATAAGACTACAAATACTATGACATGTTTATATGCTGATGGGAGTGGTGAAGGAGAAAGAGAGGAATTTATAGTGCAGGAGAAGGAGCTATAATTCCAAGACCCAAGACAAGATAAGTCTTTGAGAAGATGAGACAAGATAGGGTACAGAGCCAGGTGGGCAGGTTGGCCTTGGTAGGATCCCAGCTCTTCTTCCATTGTCAGTGTGGTTGTCACTGGACAGTCAGGCTAATAGTATTGTTGCAGCCTCATTCTCCTCATCTAAAAAATAGTGAAAATGTGGTACATACCTCATAAGTTAAATAACAATGCCTGGATGTATCATACTCTAAATAAATATTAGTCATTTTGTTATATTTTAATTCTATTGGTTTTCTAAATATTTCATAATAATAAGTATTTGCTAATATATATATTCTTTTCTTGTCATATTCCTGGCCAAGGTCAGTAATGGAAATGTGAAAGTGACCCAGGAACCCTTAGTATTTGGAGACTTATTCAGAACCAAGGACAGCAAACTTCATACAAATCAGCACACACACGATTTCAGCATAAGATTGCCTGAGGGCCAGTCGCTTTCATAAATTCGTAATTGGAGAGGAGATGAACACAGCAAACCTTGGACTGAGCCCTGTGGGAAATTCCACTTTTTACTTGCAAAGAACTCGGCGGGGTTCTTCTTTGTGGTACCTGTACCACTTGTCCGTGATGCTGGCATTTTGTGAGGCATTGCTTCCTATCTTCCAGGTACCCAGTATGTTTATTAAGGCTTCAAGAAATGCGAGGGAGAGAGGGAGAAATCTGAGCTCATGTTTCAGAGGCAGACTTACAGGACACCTGCAATGCTAGGAGGATGGCAGATTACAGTGGGATGTGATATGGGCTTGAGTTCTGACGTTGACTTTATCTTTTAATAATGCACTTCATTAGGAACATAGGCTATTGATGTATCCGGCAAATGGAATGCATCCTTCACAGGCAGCCTCACTCTTCAGTAGTTTCTTGAGCAGAAGGAGAATAAGCAATGCTGGAAGGCTGTTTCTCTTATTAAAAATTTTCCATCTGTGGCTCTGGGGAAGGGGATCAGAAGCAGGGAGTGAGGAAAGGAAGAGAACCAAATCTCACCAGGCTCCATTCTCAAACCAGGCATTTCACATATCTTAGCTTATCTAATCCTCTCCACTATTTTTAAGGTAGCTATCAGCCCTATCTGTACAAGAGAGAAAACTCTGACAAGTTTTGTAACTTACCCAAAGTCACACAGCTAATGAGTAGCCTGTTGACATTTGAGTTCAAGGCTTTCTTCTGTGTTTAGCATGCAGGCCTCTGCGGACTGTGATCATAGATCATATTTGTGTGTGCAGCATACATTCATTCTTCCATTCACTTACTCTACTATCTATTGATAGTTACTGAGGATCTACTCTAAGTCAGGCACTTCACTAGCTATTGGGGTAAGGAGATGAATCGTGCATAGTCCCTGCTCTTGGATCATGTAATCTGATTATAGCAGAACACCAAGCTGCCAGTGGCAACTCAGAGGAGAGATTTATCCAAGCATGGGGATCAGGTCTCAGAGAAAAAACCTTCTAGGTATGCAGGATCCATTGGTTGACTTACTGGGTAACCTTATTATGGCTTTTGCCTAGAGATTATTCTGAACTTGTAGTGAATAAATCCTTAGTGATCCAGCTACTGGGATGCATTTTAAAGTATTTTATTGAGATAAAACATACATAGAGCAAAGCACATTTCTTATGTGTAAATCACTCAAGATCAAAATACAGGACACTTCTGTCACCCTAGCAGTTTCCCTTATGCCTCCTCATCAGTAAAACAATAAACACTATATAACTTCTATTACCATAGATAGTTTTGCTTGTTCTTGAACTTCATGTGATTGGAACTATTACAACATATTTTCTTTAGTGTCTGTCTTACTTATCATTACATTTGTGAGATTTATTTATACCATTGCATGTAATTTTATTTCATTTTTAATTGTCATAAAATTCCATTAAGTGATTATTGCCATAATTGATTTATCCATTTTCCTATCAATGAACATTTAGGTTGTTTGCAGTTTTGTTTGTTATTGATAAAGCTATCATGAACCTTTTTATCTATGTCTTTTGGTGGACAGAGCAATCTTTTCTTGGGCGTATACCTAGTAGTGGATTTGCTGCATCATAGGGTAGGTAAATGTTTAGCCTTAGGAAACAGTGTCTGACTTTTTTGCAACAAGGCATTTTATACCCCCACCAAGAGTTCTTGAGAGTTGCGGTTGCTGTCAGGTTTCCCAGGTCATCACAGGTTAACATCATGCATAGGTAAAGCAGATATTTTAATTCTAAGGTTGCAGGATACAGGGGATGGGTTGGAAAGTAGAGTGGCATTACTTATGTCCCACTGGCCAAGCCTCTGTCACAGTTGCCACACCTGGCTACCTAGGTGCCGAAAGAGAGACATAGTGGACCAGGCTCACTAGTGAAGAGCTAGATGAAGCTGCTTCCCTGACCATGAGATGCTGGTGAATAATAGGCTGCACTATGGGATTTAAGAGAGAAATCAGGGTGAGAGCATCCACCAGTCCAATTTCTTTTCTGTAAGAGGTACAAATCTGAGGTTGCTTATCTAACACAGCAAAGACACAAAGCTCATTGAGGCATCATGGTGTTGTACAAAGAGCTCTGGGGGTCATGTCTGAGTTCTGCTATGGTCCAAGGAGACCCACCTTAAAGTCTCCAAGGTCATTTCCTAATTCACAGTACCTTTCTTGCCCACCTTTCAGGGTTTTCGAGAGATCAAATGGTAACATATATCTGAAAAACAGTGTGTGCATGAAGAGATGACTGTTTTTTCAAGGTGTAGGCCTGTCACCCCTGCTGTTTGTTTCAGGGGAAAGGGGAAAACTGTATACAACATTGGAAAAGATATGGGGCTAACAGTAACAGCCTCAATCACTCGCCACTGGAGGGTCTGGGTTACTCACTTCACCATTCTTGTCTTCAGAGTCCCCATCTGTGAAAACATGTCTTGGACCAGATATCTCTGATGGCATTCTGTTGGTGGAGGCATTGGGTGAGTGAGAGTGTAAATTAATTCAAACCAGTCCCCAGTATTTGCTCTGTCCCAATTAGAGATTACCATGTGGGCTACCTTTTATCAAACACCAAGAGCTGTCCTAAGCACTTTTCATGCATCGTATTGTTTACTCTTCACAACCAACCTTATGAGAAAGACACCATTATTATTCTCATTTTACCTATGAGAAAACTGAGGCACAGAGAAGTTAAAGAAAACTTACCCACAGTCCCATAGCTGGTAAGTGGAAGCAGCACCTCAGCACAGGCAGACTGATCCCAGGTCAAGTTTTTAAGGTTGTGATAGGACACTTGAATGTGTAGCTCATCATATGGAAAGAAAGGGAATTTAGTGAAACAGTTGAGGAGTCAGACATACCTCTTTGCCATTTACTAGCTGTGTGGTCTCAGGCAAGTGACTTAAGCCCCATGGGTCTGTTTCTTCAACATTAAAATGAGGATAGTATTTCCAGTCTCACAGGGATAACATATAAGAATAAATTGGTGCCCAAGACAAGATTCAATAAATGTTAGTTTCCTTTTCTCTATCACATTGTAAGTCAAGGTAGAAATGAAGAATGGTAATTGGAAATGACCTAACCTCCCATGTCCTTGTCATGAGAGAATGTTCTTGGAATAATGCCAAGCTGGAAGCTGAGGTGCATGCAATGTAAGATGACAGAGCAGGAAGAAAACATGACTCAAACTGGACTTTCATTTTTTATTAAATCCCACCACCCTTCATACCCCACCATAAAGTAATAACTTCTTATTTTATAAAATTGGAAAATATAGAGGATTGAAGAAAAACAAGTAGTCACAATCTTGACACCAAGGCACAACTGCTGTCGATGTTTTGTTTCCTTCCTTATGCTTGCTTTTTAAAAATAGATGAAATCACATTGGCTATAAAGTTTTGTAGTTTGCTTTTCCAGCTAAATAATACAACATAAGCATTTTCCTATGATAATAGCAATCTCTTGGTAATTATCATTAAATGCTGTGTAATTCTCCATTCTATCTGTCATGATTTACTTTCATACTGTTTCTTAATTTTCTACTATTATAAAAATGCTAAGATGACCACAATTTCAAACACAAAATATATTCAAGTTTCTAGTCCTCTCCCTAAGGCATAGATATTTTTAAAGTCTCATGATAGATTTCTCTTATAAGTGAGATCATATGGTATTTGTCTTTCACTGACTGGCTTATTTCACTTAGTGTAATAGTCTCCAGTTCCATCTGATCTCAGTTATAAGAGGAATCTAATGAACAAAATAAACTAATGAGCAAAACAGAACCAGAGACATGGGAACAGGGAACAGACTGATGGCTGCCAGGGTAAAGGGTATAGAGAGGGAATGGTAGATAGAAAGAGTAGGGATTAGTCAAAGAACATGTATGAATGACCCATGAATGTGGACAATGGGGTGGGCAGGATGGGCTTGATGGAGGATGTTAAAGGGGAAAATATTGGGGCAACAGTAACAGAATAAACAAAATTTAAAAAAAACACACACAACAAAGTCTCATGATACACATTGCCAAATTAATTTCCAGAAAATTTTAACCAAGTGATATTCCCACAAAGAGAATGAGATTTTTTTCCTTATGCTTACGCTAATTATGAGAATTATGGGGTTTAGAATCTTTATGAGCTTTTTTAAAGATTTTATTTTTTAGAGAGGGGAAGGGAGAGAGAAAGTGAGGGAGAGAAACATCAATGTGTGGTTGCTTCTTGCGTGCCCATTACTGGGAACCTGGCCCACGATCGAGGCATGTACCTTAGACTGGGAATTGAATCAGTGACCCTTTGGTTTGCAGGCCAGCACCCCAGCCACTGAACCACACCAGCTGGCTCTTTGTGTTTTGTTAAATTTAATCTTTATTGTATTTTTCCTTTACCATTTAGTCCCCTTATACCCCCTCCCCCCAGCAATCACCACACTGTTGTCCATGACCATGAGTCTTTTTTCCTTTTTGCTCAATCTCTCCACCCCCTTAACAATCCCCAGTGTCACCCTGCTCTCCATCAATGAATCTGTCCCTATTTTCTTTGTTAGTTCAGTTCATTAGATTCTACATATGAGTGAAACCATATGGTATTTGTCTTTCTCTGAGTGCCTGATTTCACTCAGCATAATATTCCCCAGGTCCAACCATATTGTTGTAAAGGGTAAAATAGTCTTCTTTCTTTTTTTTTTTAATTGTTATTTAAGTACAGTTGTCTCCATTCCCCCACCCCAACAATTCCTCCTCTACCCATCCCCACCTCCCACCCTTGATCCTACCCCCCTTTGGTTTTCTCCATGTGTCCTTTGTACATGTTCCTTGATGACTCTTCCCATCTCCCCCACATTATTCCCTCCTCCCTCCCCTCTGGTTACTGTCAGTTTGTTCTTTATTTCAGTGTCTCTGGTTATATTTTGCTTGCTCATTTGTTTTGTTGATTAGGTCCCACTCATAGGTGAGATCATATGGTATTTGTCTTTCACTGCCTGGCTTGCTTCACTTAGCATAATATTCTCCAGATCTATCCATGCTGTAAATTTTCTTTTTTTATGGGTAAGTAGTATTCCATTGTATAAATGTCTCATAGTTGTTTTATCCATTTATCAATTGATGGACACTTGGGCTTCTTTCATAACTCGGTGATTGTAAATAAAACTGCAATGAACATAGTGGTGCTTATGTTCTTTTGAATTAGTGTTTTGGGTTTCTTTAGATCTATTCCCAGAAGAAGTGGGATTGCTGGGTTAAAAGGCAAATCCATTTTTAATTTTTTGAGGTATCCCCATACTGCTTTTCACAGTGGCTACACTAATCTGCTTTCCCACCAACAGTGTGCTAGGGTTCCCATTTCTCCACAACCTCACCAGCACTTGCTGTTGTTGATTTATTGATGATAGCCATTCTGACAGGTGTGAGGTGATATCTCATTGTGGCTTTAATTTGCATTTCTCTGATAATTAGTGACATTGAGCATCTTTTCATTTGTCTATTGACCATCTGTATGTCCTCTCTGGGGAAGTATCTGTTCAGGTCCTTTGCCCATTTTTAATTGAGTTGCTTATGTTTTGGGGCATTGAGTTTTGTAAGTTCTTTATAAATTTTGGATATTAACCCCTTATCAGATATATTGGCAAATATGTTCTCCCATTGTATGGGTTGCCTTTTTATTTTGTTAATGTTTTCCTTTGCTGTGCTAAAACTTTTTAGTTTGATGTAGTCACATTTGTTTATTTTTCTTTTGTTTCCCTTGCCTGGGCAGACATATCCAATAAAATATTGCTTTGAGCAATGTCCAAGATTTTGCTGCCTATGTTTCTTTCTATAATTTTTATGGCTTCTTGTCTAATATTTAAGTCTTTGATCCATTTTGAGTTATTTCTTGTGTGTAGGTAGACTCTTTATAAATTGTATTGTTAAAATTTTTCATAACATTAGTTAAATTTGTAATTCTTTGATCTAAAATGTTGCTGAATATTCATATCATTTTATTTTTATAATTTTTTTATGTCTGAATTTATTTTTATCTTATTATGACACATCAAAAGTATGTGTATGTATAATTTAAATGACCAGTATAACAATGTAATAAACACCAACTTAATCACCATCTAGTTTGTGAAATAGAACATTTCTGTGCCTTAACAATCTCCTGGGTATCCCCCTATGTATATTTACTTTCTTTCTTCTCAGGTAACCATAATTATGACATTTGTGGTAATCATTTATTTGATTTTCATTATAGATTTAACACTCATTCATGCTTATCTAAAAACCAAGTTTGTTCTTTTCAGTATATTTTATTAATTATTCTATTATAATTGTCCCATTTTTTCTCCCCTTTATTCCCCTCCCCTCTGCCCTGCAACCCCTCCCACCAGCATTCCCTCTTTCTCTTAGTCCATGCCCATGGGTCACACATATAAGTTCTTTGGCTTCTTCATCTCCTACACTATTCTTAACCTCCCCCTGTCTATTTCATACCTACCATTTATGCTTCTTATACCTTGTATCTTCCCCCCATTCTCATCCTCCTCCTCCTCCCCACTGATAACCCTTCCTGTGATTTCCATTTCTACAATTCTGTTTCTGTCCTACTTGTTTGCTTAGTTTGTTTTTACTTTTATGTTCAGTTGTTGATAGTTGTGTTTGTTGTTATTTTACTGTTCATAATTTTTTTTTAAAGATTTTATTTATTTATTTTTAGAGAGGGAAGGGAGAGGGAGGGAGAGAGAGAGAGAAACATCAATGTGCGGTTGCTGAGGGACATGGCCTGCAACCTAGGCATGTGCCCTGACTGGGAATCGAACCTGCGATACCTGGCTCGCAGCCCGCGCTCAATCCACTGAGCTATGCCAGCCAGGGCTTACTGTTCATAATTTTTATTTTCTTCTTTTTTCTTAGATGAGTCCCTTTCACATTTCACATAATAAAGGTTTAGTGATGATGAACTCCCTTAACTTTACCTTATCTGGGAAGCACTTTATCTGCCCTTCCATTCTAAATGATAGCTTTGCTGGATAGAGTAATTTTGGATGTAAGCCCTTGCCTTTCATGACTTGGAATACTTCTTTCAAGCTCCTTCTTGCCTGCAAGTTTTCTTTTGAGAAATCAGCTGATAGTCTAATAGGAACTCCTTTATAGGTAATTCTTTCTTTTTCTCTTGCTGCTTTTAAGGTTCTCCTTTATCTTTAATCTTGGGTGATGTAATTATGATGTGCTTTAGGGTGTGCTTTCACAGGTCCAACTTCTTTGGGACTCTCTGAGCTTCTTAGACTTCCTGGAAGTCTATTTCCTTTGCCAGAATGGGGAATTTCTCCTTCATTATGTTTTCAAATAAGTTGTCAATTTCTTGCTCTTCCTCTTCTCCTTCTGGCACCCCTATGATTCTGGTGTTGGAACGTTTAAAGTTGTCCCAGAGGTTCCTAAGCATCTCCTGATTTTTTTGAATTCTTGTTTCTTCATTCTATTCTGGTTGAATGTTTATTTCTTCCTTTTCTTCCAAAGTGTTAATTTGAGTCCTGGTTTCCTTCCCTTCACTGTTGGTTCCCTGAATATTTTGCTTTGTTTCACTTTGTATAGTCTTGATTTCTTCCTTTATTTTGTGACCAAACTCAGTCTTTCTGAGAGCATCCTGATCATCACTGTTTTGAAGTCTGATAGGTTGGCTATCTCCTTGTCTCTTAGTTCTTTTTTCTGGCATTTTGATCTGTTCCTTCATTTGGGCCATATTTCTTTGTCTCGGCACACCTGTTATGTTGTAGGGGGTGGAGCCTTAGGTATTCACCAGGGTGGGCAACCCACTTCATTGTATTGTGACACTGTATGTGGGGGAGGGTTCAGAGAAGGAGCAATGCCACTTGCTCAGCTCTTGGCTTTCAGCCACTTTCCCTGCTATCCACAAGCAAATTGGGCCCTCTGGTGCTGATTCCTAGGTGGGTGGGTTTGTGTACATTCTAGGGCCCTGTGGATCTCTCTAATGAACTCTTCTGTGAGAATGGGAGTTCTTGCCACTGCAACCCCCAGAGATTTTTATAGCCAGAGGTTTTGAGGCTTTCTTTTCCTGTGCTGGAACTTTGGGTTGCATGGTCTGTTTTGCTCCCCAGTTGTTCCCAGTTTATCCACACACAAATGTGGGATTGCCAGCCACCTTCTTGCCTGCCTAGTCCTCCATCCACCTCCTTGTCACAGGTCCTCTCTGCCTTGGCTGCCTGTCTCTGCCCCTCCTACCAGTCTGGTCAAATGTTTCTTTAACTCCTTGGTTGTTGGACTTCCGTACAGTTCAATTTTCTGGTAGTTTTGGTTGTTTTTTGTTTTTAAATTTGTTGTCCTTCTTTTGGTTCTGCAGGGAGGCAAAGTGTATGTATCTACACCTCCATCTTGGCCCGAAGTTGATCCCAGGTTTGTTTTATCTAGTTTTGAACTTTATACAAGTGGAATAATGATCAAAATATACTTCTAGTGGCTGATTTCACCCCCCAAATTGATATGCATCCATGTTAATGTTTATACTAAAATTAATTGTGTGCACATGTTTCTGTAGTGCAATTGTTGATTTACTGGATATGTACAGCTTCACCTTTGCTTGGTAATCTGTTAGGTTTTCATTTCATTTTAATATTTGCTATCAATGTACCTTCCAAGTTACTTCATTGCTAACTTTATGTAGCAACTCTCTGATAACTGAAATTACTTCTATTTCAATAGGTGATTTTTTTCTTTTGTGACTCCTTCATTGCTTCAATATCTAGAAAGTCCTCTATCATTCTTAAGTGGAATTTTTTCCTCATTATGTTCTTTTTTTTCCTTTTCTGTCTTTGAGCTCTTACAGAGCATTTGGAATTTATTTTGCTATGCGTCATGAAGTGAAAATGTTTGATTTTGCTCAGTTTTTAACCAATTGCTTTGTGAAGCATTATCAAATAACTCCTGTGTGCCAGGTACTGTCTGTTGACTCTCAGCAACCATACCTGTTCTTGTGTATTCTTTATACCACCAGAGCTGGGAGCCTGAAAACTACATTTCCCAGAGGTCCTTGCCAGCTGGTATTAGTTTCTGCCAATGGGAGGCAGTCGCATGTAATTGACAGGTGGGAAAAATGTAAAAGCTTTCTACCTGTGGCAACAGTATCAGCAGGAGTGCAGACTTCTAGGCTCTTGGTAGTACCACCTTCCTATTTTAATTTTCAGCAATACACAAGATAGTGTTCATCTGTTGGCAGCATGGCTTTCTCTCCTTCGTTTTTCCAGATTTTGTTTACATGTGTAATCAACTCCCTGCATTAAATTTGCAGGGAGTTGAAAAATTTGGAACTCTCTGTTTGGAACACCTTGAATACTTTCTATTTTCTGTGTGAACACTGATTGATAAATATTCCTCTCCCTACTGATTTTCAATGCCAGGCTTATTTATGTGTGTGTATGTGTGCATATGTGTGTGTGTACAAGAAAGAAGGAGGGAGAATGAAGGAAGAAGAGAAAATATGTGTATTTGTTTTGGAGCTATATGTTTTGATTCATTGATCCTTTTGCCAAATCTTGAATGTACTTATTTACCATCATAATTATTATAATTTCAGCATATATTTCAATATATGAATGTGCAAATGTTCCCTCATTTTTCTTCACTATTCCCATTTACTTATGAAACTGGGCTTTTAAGAAAAAAAATCTTTAAAAGGGGAGTTGATTGTGCTCTGTCTACTATACTCTTTTTGCTTGCATCTTGGCGAAGCTGAAAGTATTGCTTAAAAGAATCATAGAAATAGTCACCTGCACACACACAGTGCCTTCCTCTCCTGTGAGCAATTGTATCTGGGTACACAGGTGATCAATTATCATCCATTAAGAGTGATTCTTCCCTGCCACCTTGGGGTAACCCTACTTAGAGAAGAGGCTGCAAAACTGTCATCTCTAACAATGAAAGGGGATCTTATTTTCTCTGAGTCAGCCTGGCTAAGAATGCCCAAGATCAGAAGCAATAGTTCCTGCAAGATCTTGCAATTTCTCAATAATCATGTTTGGGGCTCATTGGATGAAATGGTGTGACAAAATGATCTGGTCATTATTTTAAGCACTGGGCAATCATAGCAGGAGACTCCTCTGAAACATTCTGTGCTTTGGTAGCTACCAGAAAGAAGAGAACTGGAGAAGGTCGCTTATAGTTCTTCTTCATTTTTTTAATAAGGGGAGATGCTCATAATATTCTGAAAATAGTCCCACGATCTCCCCACCAGGCTCTCCTCATGCTTTTATGTTAAGCCTGGTGTGGTTGGCATCAAAGGCTGCCCCCATTTTGGAAGTGCCAGCCTCTGGCACTCTCCCTCACACAGTTGGCTTGGTGTGTAAGACTGCTTTGGAACGTGAATGCACACTCTGAGACCCTCAGGGCTCGGTGCCCCAGAGAGTCAGGCATGCTGAGTGTGAGGAGCAGCAAAACTATTTTAAAGGGAACTTGGGGGCTGTGCCAAGGCTCGTCTGGCAGGGAAAGCTGGGTGAAGGGCGGCATGACTTTGCAGACTCGGAGCAGAGTAGGAACCCCTCCCCCACCTCCGCCATGAGCTTTACAGTCAGACTGCCTGGGTTTGACTTCCGGTTGCTTTGCCTCCAATGAACTGGTTACTTTCTGTGCCTCAGTTACTTCGTTTGTGCAATGTTAAAAATAGTGGTGACCATGTAAAAGGCTAGATAAATTTAAATGAAGTAATCCACATATGGGTTTAGAATAGTGTCTGAATATAATAAATAATACATATTAGCCCCATTTCCTCTTCCCCATGCCCAATCCTCCTCCCTTTCAACCTTAACTTGTAGATAGTTAATTGTCTAGGCTCAGGAGCCAGACTGTTTAGTTTATGTCCTAATTCTGCTAATTCCTAGCTATGTGACTCTGAATGAACTGCCTAGTCTCTCTGAGCCTCACTTTGCTCGCCTGTAATATGGATTTAATAACAGTACCTCCTCATTACATTTCTATGATCATTGAATTAATTAATTCACAGTAAACATTTAGACAAGTAGTTCTCAATCAAGGGCAAAGTTGCCTCCCAAGGGACATTTGATAATGTTTGCAGCCTGGTTGTCACACCTGGAGTGTGTGCTATTGGCATTTGTGTAGAGTCTAGGGATGCTGCTAAACACTCTAGAATGCACAGGACAGCCCCTCCCTCCCAAAGAATTATCCTGTCCCAATGTCAGGAGTGCCACAGTTGAGGAACCCTGGTAGACCTGATAGACCAATTCATGGCTGTAAGTATTGGGTCTGACCGGCTGAGTTTTGTGCAGTTACACTGTGCCAGGAACTGTGCTATATTCTGGGTATATAAATATGGATTACATTCAATTCTTCCTCTTAAGTGGCTCAGTCCAGAGCAGAAGACAGTGTGAGGCTGTGGGATTGGACAGGGTTGGGGGGCGGGGGGTACAGAGAGCTTGGTTTCTTAAAATCAAGCAAAGAAGCTGGTTGAAGAAGACCCTTCTCTTATTTATTCAATCGTCCAATTGTAGAACCAGTCATGCTTCTGTTGGGACACCAGGTAAACAAATAATTGTGATGCTATTTGGTGGCAGCTATGCAGGAACCACATAGGAAGTGCCACATTCCTGTCAGGGGAAGTGAGGACTTGTTGCTGCCATATGACAAGTGTGTTAGGATGGCACAAGTGGGGGAGAAAAGAGCAGAGGAAACCTCACATACAAAAGAACAGAGGTGTCATTTAGTCAAAAAGTGTCTATTTGAGCACCTAATGTGGTTCAGGAGCAGTTCTAGGCATGGGGCATACAGCAGTGAGCCAAAGACCAAAAATTGGTGCTCCCATGGATCTTACAGGGTAGTGTGGGGAGTGGGGGGACGGGTAGGGCACAGACAACAAACAAACACATATAGGTAATGTGGCAGGTGGCAACAAGTCATAACAAGCAGGGAGGGGGATAGAGTGCTTGACGGAGTGGGTCACAATGTAAAATACTAGAATCAAGAAAGGCCTTGATGAGGGTATATATTCTTCAAGCAATGGCCTGAAGAAAGTGAAGATTGGAGCCATGTGGATATTTGTTGTCCAAGCAAAGGCAGTGGCTCGTGCAAAAGCCCTGAGGCAGGAGCCTCCTTGGCCTGTTTGAGGATCAGCAGGAAGACCAGTGGGATGAGGTGAGGAGTTGTACTGAAATGGAGCAGTAGCCAGGCCAAGGGAAGCCTTGAATGCCACCGCAGAGAGGATGAATTTTCTTCTAAAGATGACAGATTATTCAATCAGCCACCAGAGGAATACCAAGATATGTTCTGTAAAACTATAACCCTGCCTGAGTGGCTGTGTCTGAGTGCTGCAGATTACACACACCAATAGAAATACTGGTACCCATTTGCCTGCAAGATTTGCTTAACACACAGAATTCTTTCTTCTTCCACCCTGGTAAAGTTTGGTGGTGACAACTTAGCCCCTTGTGTCAGCATCAGCTATGTGGCTGCAGGCACATCACTCTGACTTTTTGAGTCTCAGATTCCTTATTCGAGAAATGAAGAGATTCAGAGATTGTTAACTTCTGTCCCAGCTCCAAGACTCTATGAATGCCTGAAAGTTCTTTGTGGAAGCCTATAGAACTGCTGCTAAAACCCGTGGAACACTAACTGTACACTAGGCATTGCACCAAACACTTTTCCATGTTCTGGCTCAGGAAATGCTTATTAAGACCCTGGCATAGAAGCAGTGTTATCTCTACCTTAGAAATGAAGAAACAGAGGCACAAGGGGGCTGAGCATGTGCCTTAAGTTGCAGAGCTTGTATGTAGCAGTCAGACCAAATTCTGTTTGTCTGTCTGCAAAGTCCATGCTCTGTAGGCTCCAGAAATAAGTATCAAAGATGGTCTGAGTGAGGCTCCCACAATGCACAGCACACCAGGAACGAGATCCAGGCTCTGCTTCTCCTGTTTCCACTCTCACACCTGCTCTGCTGATGTACCTGAAAGCCTTGGAAGGCTTGTCCTGGATCAATCATTGGAGTCTTTTCAGCAAATTCACAGCCAGATTGGTATGTTGTTGAGTAAGGGATGAAGTCTTATCAGGAACTCACCCAAGAGGTAGCTTTGAACAATAGGTCAGAGGCTTATTTATGGGGTTGGCTGCACAGGTCATCCCAGACCGCTGTCCACGGTGAGGTCAAGCCAGACGTCAGCTTCAGATACCAGGAGACTCACACCACAAGACAAAAACCCAGCTGATACATTCTCCTTAACCCACATGGTTGCCTAGCAACCGCAAGTGACAAGCTGCCAGCTGGGTGATACAATCGAAGCAGGCAGATCAGAATCAGCCAATTAAAAGTTTTTTTTATTTATTTTTTTAAATTTTCCTTTTTTGTCTTGTAATTTCATTTAGTCCCCACTGCCTTTAAACATGGATTAAGAAACTTGCCAGAGATGAGTGGAACCTGTGTGCCTGAGATGGGCCATTTCCCGCCTACATAGTCAGAAAATATGCTCATCACATGGCAGCCACAGCATTGAGGATAATTTTATTAAAATGTAGGTTTGTGTACCTGTCTTAGAGTCTTAGCCACAGTGTGAAATTTAAAATTTTCCTGTAGTTAGGGCCAAATCTGATTTTTATTGCTGTATGTCAGTACTTCCCCACTGCCAACTCAGTGCCTTAGAGAATGCCTGCCACATAGCAGGTGCTCAATAAAAAATTGACTGGCTGAGTGAGTGAGTGAGTGAGTGAATGAATGAATGAATGAATGAATAAAAAAACAGACCCTGGTGAAAACTGTGAGGCTAACTGACAGCCACACAGGTAAGTCTAATGTCACTGAATTATCAGATGATAAATATGATCTTAGTATCATTCACAAGATTATTTTTCTTTTATCATTTTGTCTGTCCTATCTGCTCAGATTTCCAGGTGGATTTTAAGTAGCAATACAAAGAATCTGATTTGAGACATGAAGGATGGGAGGGGATCAGAAAGAACCCCTGTTTCCTATACTATATTTATTCTCCCCCTCTTCTCTGAGTTCTGCATTCCTTGTGTTTCCTGGCACCCTTTTGCCCTGACTCTCTGGGTGTTTTCTCTCTCTCCTCCATCTGTTTCTTGTCAAACCACTCAGACAACATAGCTCTTCCTAAGGATCCCAAAGTTGCATAATTTTACCAGATAGATCATTTATTTCCAAGTGTCAACTCAGTAGGGAATGTAGGTTAAGGAGAGGTGGAAACTTGAGCCCTGCTCACAGACGTATTTATTTTTGTGTCAAAAAAAAAAAAAAGGAACATACATTGGTCTAGGATATAAAAAACTGTGGTCCATGCCAGGCTCTTTCGCTAACCCTCTGTGCAACCTTTGGGCAGTTCTGAGCATCTGGGTCCTTCGGTGCACGTTCTACGATATTAGCTGGAGAAGGTGTGCTCTCCCTGTTTTAGATATTCATGGTTTTAAAACAATGTTTCTTAACCTTTCCTTATATTACTTTTTCTTTAATTCCCCCATCCTTTTTTCTGTATTTGGTATGTCCCTAAATGTCTGTATTTGGTATACAGACATTTTGCATAATTGTTCTCCCATGAAGATTTAACACCATAGATATACTGTGTATTTGTTTATGTGTTGTCTGTATACCCATGCTTTATGCATTAAAAGCATAAGGCTGGTTTGCACCTCTGCCACACCCCCCAAAGACCCAATTTTCACCCCCCTGAGGATACTACAGTCTCCTCTGAGAAAGCATGTTCTCGGCTAAAGGCCTCTATGCTTTCCTTTGACTTCTAGACCTCAGTAAAATAAAAAGCTGGTCTGTGCTTTAAAAGACAACACTCATTGGGAAAAAAATAAACAACTAACTTCTTTTTGAAATGAAGTCATTGCAGACTTTCTCTGGCACCACATTCAGAGCTCAGAATCTTATTGGCCAGCATCACCTTCTTAATTCTTGGACAAGCTTTGTCTGTGCATTCATACACCATACACTAAGCCTGGACTTGTATATGGAGAACAGGGAGATTGTGATGGTTAATTATATGTGTCAATTTAACTGAGCCAGAGCCATGGGATGCCCAGATATTTGGTGAAACATTATTCTGGGTGCATCTATGAGGGTGTTTCTGGGTGAGATTAACAGTTGAATCAGTAGACTGAGTGAAGCAGATTGGCCTCCCTAATGTGGGTGGGGCTCATCTAATCAGGCCTGAAGAGAATAAAAAGAAGTAATAAAGGAGAATTGCTTTCTGCCTAACTGTTTTTGAGCTAGGACAATTGGTGTTCTCTTGCACTTGGACTAGAATGTACACCATTGGCTCCTGGTCTCTCACGCCTTCAGCATGGGACTGGCAATGCACCACCAGCTCGCCTGGTCTCCAGTATGCTGATGGTAGAGCATGGGACTTCTTAGTCTCCATAATTACAGGACCCATTTCTTATAATAAATCTCTTTATATCAGTTCTGTTTCCTTGGGGAACCCTGACTAATACAAGCAGATTGCTGAGGCATGAGGATGGAGAGGTCAGTAGGATGCCATCATGGTCTAATGGCATCATTGTTCTTGGCTAAACTAGACTTCTGCTTCCCATTTTCTGGAGTGAGGGGCCAACCCTTGAATTTTCCCTTATCCAGAGCATGCTGGCCATGCACATCATTGTTGTAGCGAACATGTATTTTGTCCTCCCACATCCCTTGTACTCATTTTGTGCATACATCCCCCAGCTTCTGTGTGCTCTGCTGCTAATGGCTGGCATGTGTGACCTTCATTGGAGGGTTAGTCTTGGCCTACTCGAGCTACCACACTATATTGAGAACTAAGTTTCCATCCCCTTGGGTGGCCCTCAGCCAGTGACTGACTGGTGGGCAGCATAAACCCCTAGTCTCCTTGTCTTGCAACAGAACAGACTCTGAGGTGTAACTCATGTTTCATAGCTCCCTGCAGGGTCAGGCTGGGGGGGTGGGGTGGACAGGACCTGTAACTTCACCCTTCCTCATCTCTTTTTGTTTCTCCAGTCTCTTGAAAGTACTCCCTTAGTAACATGCACTGGAGTCCTGAACTTAAGGTCTGCTTCCAGAAGGAGCTGGCCACAGATTATCTCCTAAGAAAAGTGGGAAACCACTGAGGGTTTTTAATCCAAGAGTAAAATTATCAGATTTGAAAACTTCACCTCTTAGGTCTAATTCATGGTCTAATGGCATCATTGTTCTTGGCTAAACTAGACTTCTGCTTCCCATTTTCTGGAGTGAGGGGCCAACCCTTGAATTTTCCCTTATCCTAGAAGCCAATTGACTCCTAGACACTTAGATTCATATGTATTTATGAACTTGGGCTACTACTCCCCAACCTAGATCTGTCCATTCTTCCATATGTCCATCTGTTCAAACATCTATCCATCCAGCCACCCTATTTTATATATTCACTACTCCCTGTGCACCCAATCGTTTAACTTCTTGGACCCCCACACTACTTTCTGTCAACCCTCCCAGTATCTGGGTTCATGCATTTCATTATGGTCTTCAGAAAGTTCTAAGAATAATAATAACACATAAAACAGAATTTTGACAAAAAGGTTCCATAACACCCATCATAAACTCCTGGGCAACTTGAGTAAACCTCATGTCCCTTTTACACCTTGAAATTAGTTGTCTCTTAGGAATTGGCCAATGTCACATGGTCAAATAGCAGAAGGGACTTTTCTCTGGATATCACTGAAAGGCAGTCTAAGAATAGGCTGTACAAATATACCACCAGGGTGTTCAATTTATGTTTGTTTTGTACTATCAAAAACACACCTCTCTAAAAATTGTTTTGTGAACTTAATGGTAGATTTTAGTTATTGTTTTTATTGTTCTTGTTAGTCTTCAAAGACATTGAGTGAAATAAGTTTATAACTGTTTCAAAACTTAAAATTCTTTGGTTATATTTTCTGCATGAATTATAAGTGTGGTTTTTTATTTCATTTTATGTCAGGTGAGTTTACTTATCACCTCTCTCCATCTCCACCTCAGTATCCTGAAATGATACCACAGTGATCCACGATAAATATTTCCTCACCAAATAGTATAGATCTTTCACATTCCGTCCTGATTTATCCAGCCCCATCTCCCTCTTTGTTGTGATTTAGGAACTAGAGATTCTATCTCATCACTGCTTCTGTGCTGTAGTGCTAGTAGCTTCTTGTTTTTCAGGGAAGAGAAGGCATTAGAATGACAAGCCACTCTGACAAGAGTTGACAAATATCTATCAAAACCATGGGGAGAGTGAAATCTTTCTGACAACTCTATTATTTTTCTTTATCTCCAAGTCTTTGGGGGGTAATCTTTCCTTCAGGGAGATCAAACTCTCCCTCCTTCCCTCGCTCTACATGAGAGAATGGGAAAAACTGGATGATTTATAAGATCTTTTCATATATAACTTCCTACAAGTCTGTAAGATATACCACCTAAGAGAGAAAGATCCTGGGCTACATCTTTTTAATTATGAAAAAAAAACTGTATATGCCTCCAAATAAGATGGCACTGAATGGATAGTGATTTCATTTTCTCCATGAGAAGATTCTCCAGTCTCCAAGAACTTTAGCCAAATTACATTTATAATTGACAGTGTGGGCTATAGATAAAGTTGTCTCATTATCCAACTAGGATAATGCATTTATTTTTTAGTTACACAAACATTGGAAATTGCATATAGAATTATAACTTAGAAATAAGTTTTCATTTTACTTGCATTTCAGGAAAAAGTTTTAAAGTTTTTACATGCATTTGCTGTGTGGTGTTCTCTGACACAGGAGCTGCGTTTGCACCGTCTCAGTCTCCCTGAGCGTGCTGGTTTCCATTCCAGCCAGGGTAACTGGTCCATAGCAGTTTTTGAGTTCACCTATGACACTGTAGCTAGAAATTGTCTTCCAAGCCACCACTCCTAACCTGCACAAAGTCAGGACACTTCTTTTATTGTGAAATAAAACCAAAAAACATAAAGGGTTCAAACAATAATTATAAAGTGAATGTTTTTGTCATAGCCCTCCAGAGGAAGAAATAGAATATGTCCAGGTGCTTAAAAGTTCAGAACTCATTCCTTCTCACTGGAGGTAACACTGTCTTAAGTTTTGTGATAAAAAAAAAAAAAAGCATGCAAGTTTAAAAAAAAAATTTTTAGTATTTTTTCTGTGTATGTCTGTTGATTATTCAACCCAGTCTCTTAGTCTGTTTCATTTAAAAGTGGCTTCACAAGTTTTATTTATAATGGTAACCAGCATTTGCAATGGTAATAGTATACTCCAGGAAAAGCTACTAAATATATGTTAAATTTACTTACTTCCCTGTTTACTGATGCTGTCATGGGATCTCTATAAACACCCAAAGCCAGAATTGATTGAGGTTGTCACAGGACAATGTGTACTCTCCCAGAAGTACCTTGTTCTTCAAAGGGAGGTAATTAACAAATGTGTGTCAAAATTTAAGAAACTGTAAGGGGACATGTGTATGTGACACACTTTCCTGAGGTATAATTTTGAGCCAATATCTTCCATTGTATGCAGGTTTACATGACATTTTCAATTCATAATTTCTTTTATGATAAAGAATTTCAAATATAAAAATGAAAAGCATGTAACATGCACCCATATAAAGGATGTAAGGATGTCACACATGGTACTATTATTTAACAAATTATAAAAATCAAAATAGTGATCATTCTTGTGATATTTTATGTGTGTTAGCTTAAATTGCATCATGTACATTATTTGGAACTTGCATTTATTCCTCATGTACTGGGTTTGAAATTTATCGATATTGTTACTTGTAAACTTAGTTCCTTCACTTTAAATGCTATAGCATAATCCATTGTAGAAATACATTATAATTTACTTTCTTTTAAAAAATATGTTATCAATTATGCTATTACTGTTGTCTCAATTTTTCCCCTTTGCCCCTCTCTACCAGGTACCCCCATTCCCTCCAGCATTTCTTCCCATTTAGTTTGTGTCCATAAGTCATGCACATAAATTCTTTGGCTTCTCCATTTCCTGTACTGTTCTTAACATCCCCCTGTCTATTCTGTACCTACCAAGTTGTACTTCTTAATCTCAGCACCTTTTCCCCCATTCTCCCCCTTCCCCCTCCCAAATGATAACCCTCCAAATGATCTCCATATTTATGATTCTATTTCTGTTCTGCTTGTTTGCTTAGTTTGTTTTTTAGAATCAGTTGTTGATCATTGTGAATTTATTGCCATTTTAGTGTTCATAGTTTTGATCTTCTTTTTCCTAAATAAGTCCCTTTAACACTTCATGTAATCATGGCTTTGTGATGATGAACTCTGTTAGCTTGACCTTGTCTGGGAAGCACTCTATCTGCCCTTCCATTGTAAGTGATAGCTTTGCTGGATAGAGTGATCTAGGTTGTAGGTCCTTGCATCACTTTGAATATTTCTTGCCAGTCCCTTCTTGCCTGCAAAGTTTCTTTTGAGAAATCAGCTGACAGTCTTATGGGGGGAACTCCTTTGAAGGCAACTGTATTGGCAAGAGAAAAGTTACCTATGATTTACTTTTCTATTCCCCGATTGACAGACATTTAGGTGGATTTTGTTCCAACATTGTACTGATGAAAAATTCAAACATACAGACAAGTGTGAAGAGTTAAACAGTGAAGAACTATATGCTCTTCACCCAGATTCTATTATTAACAGTTTGCTATATTTGCTTTATAACTCCATCTACCCATTTATCAATTCCTCCATCCATCAGTTCATCCATCCATCCACCCATTAAGCTATCCACCATCTTATTTTTTTCTTTTATGCTTTGCAAAGGAAGTTGCTGAGTTCCACATTCAAAGGAATCTTAGGGATGGAGAACAAAATAGTGGTCTCTGGAGATCAGGGGTGGGTGGATGGAGCACAGTATGATTAAAAAGTGGGTCATGAGAAAGATCTTTGTGGTGATGGAATAGTTTTCTATTTTGATTGTGATAGTGGTTTCATATAACTACATATGATAAAATGACATGGAATACACAAACCTACATTGTACCAGTGTCAATTTCCTGGTTTTTATATTGTTTTCAAGTTGTATAAGATGTAACCCACTGGGATAAATTGAGTGATGTGTACACAGGGCCTCTTTGTATTATCTTTGAACCTTTGTGTGCATCTATAATTATTTCAAAATAGAAAGTTCAAAAGAAGAAAACAGGAATGAAGAGTGCAGTCGAAGGCACTAGACATTATTGTTAAGGTAGAATGTTGTGATTAAGAAGTGAACAAGTAAAAGAGTAGGCTCAGAAAGCCAATGACAGCAAAGCAGAGATGGAAAGACTAGCTTCTCGGGGTCAGCAGCAAGTCACAAAATTCTTCTAGGAGGAGGTAATACATCTTTCTCTGCTTAAGCCACTTTATTGGCAACTGTATTCTTACACACACAAGTATTAATGAAGCCAATTTTGCTATTTTCTTAGAATAAAACTTTTTAAAGTAAAAATTATTGCAGCGAGAAACACTATATATGTCTTTGTGTATGGGTGTGTTGAGATTATGTCTAGGAACCAAATTGCTGGACCAACGAGTGTGAACATCTTCAATTTTCTACATATTTTATTAAAATTAAGAGGCCATCCAATGTAAGTGGCTCCAAAATTGCTGTCATTTATAGTCTTAAAATGCCAACAATTTTAAGATGGATCTAGATTTCAGAAATGTTCAAACGTATGGGTGAAGTTAAGGGTGGCAGTTGAGGAGAAACATTGAAAATCAGTGCAGCAGATTCCTCCAAATCCACTTTGCAAAGTGATTGTAAAAAACTTTCCCTCCCAATGGTGGTGTAACATGCTCCACATCCCCCCAAAAAACATTCATAATTTGATGATATGGCTTTTTAATTTTTAGATTGTGGTTCCCTGTGCACCTTCTCAAAATGTTTACAGCTGATTTGTGTTCCCTCTAGTGTGAGTTTCTGTTGCCCTTGTATTCTACTTAGTTTGGACTCTTCCTTACTGGCCTTAGGAGCCCTTTCTATATTGTAGTTTTATTCATTAAAATTATCTTCTCTTATATTCTGGATTGCCTTTGTAGCTCACTATCTAATTGTTTCTAACAAATATAAGGTTAACTCATGCTTTGACTCTGTGGGATACTTTCAAAGGCTTTGTGACTTTATTACAGTCCCACCACAGAGTAAATGGCAAACTGAACAAGATCAGGAGAGCAAAATATAGCATACATGGGGCACTGTGTCCAATCCTTCATCTGTGGCAGACATTACTCATCAATCATGGAGCTTAACCCAGCAGTCCTAGAAATCATTAATTAATCAGAGTTGGCAGGAGTAATAAAACTTTTTGACAAAAGTCACTGCTTTGGAGGAAGATCACTTGCTACTTTGCTCAGGAAATTTCTATTCAAACAAATATTTTTGTAAATGGATCCGGTAGATATATCAGAAAAACTGGATTATCTTACACCACAGTTAGCATTTTTAAAAGGGAGTGGATGTTGTACCACATCTCCATATCAAGCCCATGGCTGGCTGACCTTCCTGATCCGTCCCACCACATTTTACTCATCCAATCTGAACTTAGCCTCAGAATCTGCTCCGATATAGCATGCCAGACAACACTTGCAATTGACTTGACTTGACCTGGAAGATGAAACCTTTGATCATCCTTGAATTACTGGGCTTTGATTTGAATAATATGCTTCCCCTTTATCTGTGCAACTTTCATCCTTAAAATCAATAGTGACCAATTTCCTCTGAAGTAAAAGTGGGGACATTCTTGTGGGCATATGAAAAATTTACTCTTTTTCTCCTTAAGTAATATTCTGGAAAGTGATATTAAGTAACTGTGCTGGAAAGAAAATCTTATTCATATGCTGGAAACAACCAAAGATAGCAAAATCTAATTTCCAAGGATGAAGTTCAAAAAAGGAACAACATGCAATTCAGCACAGAAAAAAAAATGCATGCTGTCACATCTCGGGGCTAAGGATGATTATCTGAGACAGATATTAAAAGAGCACGAGACATCTGGACATCAGAATCGCTAAAGCTGAGTGAGGAGCATACTGACCCACTAGGGCTGAGCACAGTTCTCCTCAGAGGGGAGAAGATAAAGAACCAAATGGGTGTGAAGAAGCAACACATTATAGTTCAAGAACAGGATCTCTCGATGATGCTGGCTGGCAGTGGCTGAGTTAACTTTTCCATTTTAGCTGATTTTCACAGCAGAACAACCTGGATTATCTTCCAGAACTTCCCTAGGTAATAAATGACAGGGGGAAAGAAGAAGGGAACACTAGACTAATTTAGGAAGAGAAAACAAACTGTACAACACCCATTATCTCCTTGATTGAATACATAAGAAAGACCAAATCAAAAGACATGATACAACTGTGGTCCATCAAGCAAGAGTGAAGATTAAAAATTACTGGGGATAGCCCTCGATGGTGTGGCTCATTTGGTTGGAGTATCATTCCATAGACCAAAAAAAGGTAGTGGGTTCTATTCCCAGACAGGGCATATACCCAGATTGCGAGTTTGATCCCTAGTTGGGGCTCATGCAAGAAGGCAATCGATCCATGTTTGTCTCACACAGAGGTCTGTAACTGCCCCTCCCCACCCAAAAGCAATGAAAAAAATGTCCTCAGGTGAGGATTAAAAAAAAAAGATTACGGAGGATAATCATTTAGTGAAAGGGGCCCTACTTGAAAAATGGGCACTGAACTAGAGGGAAAATATGCATGTCCATGACAACCTAGGGCCATCAAGGGAAGAAGGAGGCCATAAATCCAGCCTCTCTCCTTAGGATCTTTGTAGTGTGTCCAGAACAGACGTTACTCAAGAGTCCAGTCTCAGAATTAGATTTAAGTGTGGGCCCCCTTTTTTTCTTTCTAGTTTCTCCATATTTCATGCTGTATTTTTGGAGAAAAAAATACTTTTAACGGTGCCAACTTGCCTCCTCTCAGCACATTAAAAAGGGAACGATTGGCTGAGGCTGTTGTGATGATGGGAATAATTTTGTCTCTGTGCAATTTGGCTCTTGCTCTAGAGTGAGGCACACGTTTTCCTCCAGTGTATTTTAAGCTGGAGACTTCTAAGTAAATGGGAGGTGGCTGATTTTATTTCTGCATGCAGCCAGCCTTCACTGGCACGAGCTATGATTTGGCCCAATCAATTTTGTATTCATGCAGAGAAGAGAGTTGATCAAGTTCGAGGAACATCTGTGCGCATTTATCTGGGTTGGGAGCAAACATCGGAGCCGCTCCTCTGAAAGGTTCCCAGCCCTCTGCCAGTGGCTGCTGCAGGTGTCCTGGACAGTGACCCCTGTGACTCCTGCAGTGTCATCCCACCCTTACATAATTGCGAGGAGTCCTTATCACACTATGTTCTTTGTAATTTATAGGGCTGTTTTTAGGAGGCTAGCTCTGGCAAGTTTGAGAATTTATTAAATAAATCTTCATTAGGTGGTTAAATGGTCTCCAAAGAGTTATCCAACTGAGGGTGCCAGTGTGGAGATGTCAACCCATATATTAGCATGACATTTCCATAGCTACATTTGTCTTGGTCTTTCCTTTTTATTTCCCCTTTCCTCGATGTCATAAATTTTGTGTGCCAGCAGCTCTACAGCTTGAATAGGGTTGTAAACATCTTCTTGTTCAATTACACCAGGATTTTTTTCCTTATGTCAGAAATTAAATTTATGAGGGGGGAAAAAAGTTCACTTTCTAAACCTAAAGAGACACAGTCAAGCTTGAAGTAAATAAAAACAGAATGAAATCAACTTATGGTTGTAAGGTGTAAATGAGGCAGTGGAATTCAAAAGACCTGGCTCCAAATCCTAGCACCACCAACTGACAGGCTGAACAGTTTAGGGGAAGTTATCCTTACTCCTCAAACAATAGTTTCCTATTCTCCAACATGGGAAGAATGATTGCAATTTCACAGAACTTTGTGGAGAATTAAGTGAGGTGAGGTATAGGAAGTGACCACTCAAACATGGTCAATCTCCTTCTCCATTCCTTCTCTGCACAGGGGGCAAGGTGATTGAGTACAGGACCTACTGAGTCCATATCTTTGTTTTCCCAGGGCCTGGAATATAGTGGGTGTTTTGAGAATATTTAATAGAAGGATGAGTGAATAGCCAATTAAGGAGAGGCACTGGGTTGCATTCTTCCTCTTGGTTTGGGAAATTATGTCTTAGGATAATGGTGATCTCAGTGGGCTGAGGTCTTACTACTCCAAGAGTGCTTCCTGGCTCAGAAGCACAGCCATCACCCCTGGGGGGGTGGTTAGAAATGTAGACTCTCAGGCCCACCATAGTCCTACTGAGTCAGAATCTGCCTTTAAAAAATATATTTATTTAAAATTAATTTTTTACTTTAAAATTTTAGATATAATTGACATATAGAATTATATTAGTTTTAGTTGTACACCATCATGATTTGATATATTGCAAAATGATCACCACAATAATTCCAGCTGAAATCTGTCACCACATATAGTTACATTTTTTTTTTCTTGTGCTGTCTTTTTACAAGATCTTGGGTCATTAGTGTGCACATCAAAGCTTAAGCAGAGCTGGATTAGAGCCCTTGATTATGATGCCAAGAGTGTGAGCTGGTTTCTCACATCAGCTCTGCTGATAACAGACCAACTTGACCTTGCATTCTATTTTGGAGGAATCTGGGTATGGGGACATGGATGAATCAGTGCAAACAAATTCCTCCCACTGTGGGATGGGGGAAACAATGCTGTTCATGGCAGGTCATTGGTGTCATATTTGCCCCTTTACCTATTGTATGGTAATACTCTCTTAAGTAGTATTCCTACAACAAGATCAGTAAAAAAGTACATCAGCAACAGAGCTATCAGCCCACTCCTGTATAGTCCTTGCAGCAACCCACTTGACACCTGAGGCTCTAGGAGGTCGAGTCAGTTGTCTAAGGTCACACAGGTAGAAACTGAGAGCTGAGAGTCAAGCTCAGAGTATCTGTTTCTTAAGGTATCTCTGTTAACAGTTGTGCTACCCTCCTTCCGGGCCAGCCCTCCACACTGATGCTGGCACCTTCTTAAAGTACAGCTGGGAAAAAATCTGCCAAGCAGCTCAATGTTTTTTTTTGTTGTTGTTGTTTTTGCTTTTTTTTTCCCTGTGTGTATCAGCATTGCAAGAAGGCAGATACCCCAACCCCAGAAATGCTTAGTTGGAATACAAGACCTCTTTTGTCCGGCCTCGTCGACTTGCCCTTACTTCCTCTGCTACTGCCCTCCCTTGCACACTCCATGCCTCAGCACTTTCCTGATCAGTGTGCACTGTCTCATACATCTGTGGGTTTGTTCAAGCTGGTCCCTCCACATGGGGGACTTCCCTCCTGGTGTCCCCCTGGGGGGACAAATATGTGAAGGCATTTAAGGGTCTTTTTCCCAGTGATGCTCTCCCAGATGTCCCCAAGTAGAACTGAGTTCTTTCTTCTTGGAGCTCTCCATCAAAACAGGTTTCACACTGTAAAAGAGAGTGATTTGTTTCTAAGCTCCTTCTCCCTGCTGACCCGTGTGCTGAGGAATAAGAACCCAGGAGAAGCAGTGCAGTAAAGAGCACAGTGTTGGAAGCAGACTTGTCAGGGCTCAAATTCCGAAGGCTACATGACTTAGGGCAAGGTGATTAAACTTTTCTGAGACTCAATTTTTCCTTCTGCAAAGTGGAGATAATAAGAATGTCTACCTCTTCAGGTTTTTATGAGCATTAAATCAGTTCATATGTATAAAATGCTTAAAACATGTCTGGCACGTAGCAGGGTTGTTTTTTTTTTCTTTGTTTGTTTTGGAGAGAGAAAAAAAAAACCATCAATGTGAGAGAGAAACATTGATCAGTTGCCTTCTGTGCATACCCTGACCAGGGACCAAACCCATAACCTAGGCAGGTGCCCTGATCAGGAATCAAACACACAACCTTTTGGTGTACAGGACAACACTTCAACCACTGACCCACACTGGCCAGGGTACACAGTAGGTTTTATATAAGGTTTGTTACATAAAATTTTGTTTCCATCTTCACATCCCAGACACCTATAAGGTGAGCATTCAGAAAGTGATTTTGAATGAATGAATGAATGAATGCATGCATGCATGCATGCATGCCTTGGGTGGGGGCTACCTTGATTGGCTCTCTCTGTGGCCAGGAAACTCACACAACTTTTAAAAGTAAAAATAGAAAAGTGTTTGCAAAAAAGTCTCTGGCTCCACCTTAGTATTTCTAATCTCTTCCCACAAATCTTTTCCTAATCCAACAACCTACCTTTTCATCACTTCATTTTCTCTCCGTTTGTTGACTAATGATGGTATCAGTATGTTCTTACCATAATCCCTCGCATTTTCCTCAGTTTGTATAAAAACATGCAATTTGTGGAGAGACTCTTTTATTCGGTAACATGCACACAGAGTGGGGTAAGTGGAGTGCTGACTGCAGGGGCTCCTGAAAATAACAGGCGGGCTCTGCTGGCCTGTGCGCAGGTATCTCGCTCCACTGAGCAGCTGGCCTTTATTTCTGTCCAGGCTGCCTCTCTTTTCATTTTGAAGGGAAGACAACCTGTCAAAGCAAAGCCAAGAGCCTTGCTGCCTGCAAGGATTTGAAAGGGCAGAGTTTTTATTTTTCTTTGCTTTTTTATGGTTCTCTGAAGAAACACAGACCTATCTTAGTGTTTGGGAAGGGACGATACAGCTTGATGGTTAAGTAGTTTGGAGGCAGACACATCTGGTTTCAAACCCAAATCTGCTACTCACTAGCTATGCAGCATTGGGTAAGTGCCAGAATCTCTGCAAGCCTTGAGTTTTTTTCTCCTAAACTGGAAAATGCTTCTAAGTTTTTAAAAAACAAACTTAACAAGCTAATTTACACAAAGGTCTAGAACTATGCCTTACCCATAGTTAGAACTCAATCATATTATTTTGTGTACACACACACACACACACATATAATTATACAGATATGTTCTATAGATAGGTATATAATGTATGTTAGATATATTTCTCTATATATAGAATTATATGTCCTGTTTGATATCACTTTTTAAAAATATATTTTATTGATTATACTATTACAGTTGTCCCAATTTTTCCCCCTTTACCCCCTTTCACCTGGTACTCCCATTCTACCCAGCAATCCCTCCACTTAGTCCATGTCCACGGGTCATACATATAAGTTCTTTGGCTTCTCCATTTCATTTACTGTTCTTAATGTACTCCTCTCTATTCTGTACCTACCAATTTGTACTTCTTAATCCCTGCACCTTTTCCCCATTTGTACCCTTCCCCCTCCTAACTGATAACCCTCCAAATGATCTCCATATCTATGACTCTGTTTCTGTTCTGCTTGTTCGCTTAGTTTTTTTTTAGATTCAGTTGCTGATTATTGTGAATTTGTTGTCCTTTTAATGTTCATAGTTTTGATCTTCTTTTTCTTAAATAAATCCCTTTAACATTTCATGTAATAATGGCTTTGTGATGATGAACTCCTTTAGATTTACCTTGTCTGGGAAGCACTTTATCTGCCCTTCCATTCTAAATGATAGCTTTGCTGGATAGAATAATGTAGGTTGTATTTCCTTTTTATCACTTTGAATACTTCTTGCCAATCCCTTCTTGCCTGCAAAGTTTCTTTAGAGAAATCAGCTGACAGTCTTATGGGAACTCCTTTGTAGGTAACACTCTGTTTTTCTCTTGTTGCTTTTAAGATTCTCTCTTTCTCTTTAACCTTTGGCATTTTAATTATGATGTGTCTGGTGTGGTCCTCTTTGGGTCCAACTTGTTTGGGACTCTCTGTGTTTCCTGGACTTGTATGTCTATTTCCTTCACCAAATTATGGAAGTTTTCTTTAATTATTTTTTCAAATAAGTTTCCATTTTTTTGCTCTTCCTCTTCTCCTTCTGGCATCCCTATGATTTGGATGTTGGTACATTTGGAGATGTCCCAGAGAGTCCTTATATTATCCTTTTTTTTAATTCTGTTTTTTCTTTTTGCTGTTCTGGTTGAATGTTTATTTCTTCCTTATGTTCCAAATCATTGATTTGAATCCTGACTTCCTCCCCTCCACTGATGTTTCCCTGTAGATTTTTCTTTATTTCACTTAGTGTGACCTTCATTTCTTCCTTTAATGTTATTGCAGTACTCAGTGAGTTCTTTGAGCATCCTGATCACCAGTGTTTTAAACTCTGCATCTGATAGGTTGGTTATCTCCATTTCATTTAGTTCTTTTTCTGGGGTTTTGTTCTGTTCTTTCATTTGGGCCATATTTTTTTGTCTATTCTATTTGGCAGTCTCACTGTGTTCATTTCTGAGTATTAGTTAGAGCTGCTTTGACTCCCTGTCTTAGTAGTGCGTTCTATTATAGAAAAGCCACCTGTAAATTGTGTGGGGTGAAACCTTAGATAATTGCCAGGGCAGAGAAACCCACTTTACTGCTTTGTGGCTCTGTGTGTGGGAGGGCTCAGAGAGGGGACAATGCCACTTCCTGGCTTCTGGAAGTTTGCCTGGTACTTGCCCTATTTCCAGTCACTTCACCCATTTCCCATATGTGACTGGTGTCCTTTCTGCTGTTTCCCTAGTGATGAATCCCAGAGTGGGTGGGCTCGTGTACATTCTATGTGCATATGGGTGCTTTAAACTGACTCCTGAAAATCCAGCAGTTTCCTCTACAGCTCCAACCCCCTCTGTTTTTTGTAGCCAGAAGTTATGGGGATTTATCTTCCTGGCACTGGAACCCTGGGCTGTGTGGTCTGGCCTGGGGCAGGAATCGCTTGCTCCCAAGGTGTCCCTCTCAATTTTTATCCACCACATGTGAATGTGGGATCATCTGTCCTACCACTGCCGCCTCCTCTCCATGCCACACTGCATCTCCATGGCTCTGTCTCCATGACTCTGCCCCTCTTACCTGCCTGGATGAGTGTGGCTTCTTTAAATCTGGTTGTCGGACTTCCACACAGCTTGATTTTCTGATGGTTCTGAGTGTTATTTATTTATTTTTTTTTTGAGATCTAGTTGTAATTCTTTCTATGGTTGCATGAGGAGGCAAAGCATGTCTACCTACGCCTCCATCTTGACCTGAACTGATATCACTTTTCAATTAATTCTGTTTCTCTTCGATTCAAATACATTTTGCATAACAAGTGCACACTATATGTTTGAACAGATGGATGGATAGATGAATAAATTCATGAAAGAAACTGTTTTACCTTGCACATATGTACAAGCTCAGCCAGAAGGAGCTAGGTTACACTGTAGAAACAGAAAACCCCACATCCCCACAGTCTGAACAGAAGTCTGTCAAGGATCAGCCGGGGCTTGTGCTTCTGTCCCCAGCACCCAAGTAGATGGGCAGCTACTCTGGAGTGTTGTCGGTACCATGGTAGAGGAAAAGCGCATGGAAAATTACACTCTGGCTCTTGAAGGTTTCACTCAGAAGCAACATGTTCTATTTCTGCTCACATTTCATTTGACAACAAATCACATGACCACCTCTAACCTCAGGAGGGTGAGGTAGTGCAATTCTCTGGGCAAATTAGGGGAGAACTGGCCACATTTGGTGGAAAGCATCATCTGAATTCTAATTTTGCAGGAAAGACTCTAATGCTGAAGAGAACAAAAGTATAGCAATAGGGCATTTAAATGATGGGAGAGAGAGAGAATATAATACTATAAGGGAATGTATGTACAAGAAACAATATCTGCCATAAACATAAAGTCTTATGAGTAAATTCAGAAGCAAAGCTTAGGGCTTTTATTCTAAAGCAAGACATGACTATTCCAACATAGGCCAAAACAATGTGAGACTCCTAGAGACCATTCAGGCCAGACCAGGATAATTCTCTTAGTCACACTGATGAAGAATCCTATCACTTAGCAAAGAATTGGAGGTTAAGGTCAAGTATGGAGATGTCTGGTGAATATGTTTCTCCTTTGGTAGTGTCCACCTGTCACAGACCGTATATCATAGATAGTTCAATATATACTGTATGGTCCATCCTTGTGGCCATAGCTGATTGGACGATTTCATCCAAGGTGAATCAGTCTATGGTTCAGGCTGAGCCAATCAGATCTGTTTTTGACATTCCAAATAGGAGACATAGAGAAAATATGTAGGTCACTTATCATTTTTATTGAATGCCCACTTAGGCATACAGGGCCCTCCAATCCTGCCCTCACAATACCATTCTCATGCAGGCTGGCTGTCCTCAGTTCCATATCCCTGGCGGTTCACGAGGTTTACAGGAGTATACATCCACCAGTTTGGTGGCTCTCATTCCATAGTTGGACTCTATTATTCTTCATTATTTTGCTATTTTAATAAAAATTAAAAAATTTGTCCAGGTCAGTAGCATTCTTTTTTTTCTTTTTCCTTTGTTCTTTATTTTATTGATTATGCTATTACAGTTGGCCCATTTCCCCCCTTCACTCCCTACCACCCTGCCCATCTCCTCCCACCCACATTCCCCCCTTTAGTTCATGTCCATGTGTCATAAGTTCTTTAGTGTCTACATGTCCCATACTATTCTTACCCTCCCCCTATTTTCTACCTACTGTCTATGCTACTTATTCTCTATATCTTTTCCCCCTCCCTCCTCCTCCCACTTCCCTTTTGCTAACCTTCCATTTGATGACTTTTTTTTACTGTTCATATTTTTAATCTTCTTTTCCTTAGGTAAGTCCCTTTAATATTTCATATAATAAGGGCTTGGTGATGATGAACTCCTTTAACTTGGCCTTGTCTGAGAAGCACTTTATCTGCCCTTCCATTCTAAATGAAAGCTTTGCTGGATAGAGCAATTTGGGATGTAGGTCCTTGCCTTTCATGACTTGGAATACTTCTTGCCAGCCCCTTCTTGCCTGTAAGGTCTCCTTTGAGAAATCAGCTGACAGTCTGATGGGAACTCCTTTGTAGGTTACTGTCTCCTTGTCTCTTGCTGCTTCTAGGATTCTCTCCTTCATTTTTACCTTGGCTAATGTAATTATGATGTGCCTTGGTGTGTTCCTCCTTGGGTCCAACCTCTTTGGGACTCTCTGAGCTTCCTGGACTTCCTGAAAGTCTATTTCCCTTG